>CAXHSM010001447.1:0-31000 GCA_964019185.1 Maratus speculifer | reverse complement strand
CCGTTTGGCCTAGGAAAAACTAGTTTATCCGATGGGCGTTAGGATAAACTAGTTTGGCCTAAAATCGGGTTTGGCCTGTAACATATATATTTTTTAAGTAGCGTCATACACAAAAAAAAAACAGATTTGTCAAAATTGGCATAGTCGAGAAGTTCTTGCCATTAGTATCCATTCAAGATTAAGTAACTAACGAGGATTTAACTGGGCAATTGGAGACTGCACTCGTACCATTAAAATAAAATCCTATCCTCTGGCGGAGTCTTCTTTTTGATTTTTTGATTGTTAAAAATATTTAATATATTTATATTCCAATTGTACTATCTTCTTTTTACTACATTTTGCCAAATGTTCAGAAACTGACATTAAATTTAATAATATAATAAATATCTTTTTGATAATTGATTATTAAATTCGATTGAAAACATGGGTAATCGTCGTCTAATTACCATCTAAACACAGACGTCTGATTAACAATTCTATAAAAGACATGAAAACAAAAATAGGCATTATTTGAAAGTTTTTTTTTTTCAAAAACACTCATCTGTTGAGTGATTAAAGGTATAAATTAGATCATTTCATTAAAAAATGTTTCTAAACATTACTTAGCAATTTAGTTTACCTTAAAAGACTCAGCATAACAAATTAAATTGATATCATTTTATACGTAAACAATTTTACAATCCAGTATAAACTACCTTATTCTACTACTAATAGTTAGTGATATAATAAATTAATTTTAAGCAGAATACAGTTTTATTTTAAAAGCATTATTTGAATGTCTAGATGTATAGGTTTGTAATTTTGCATCGAAAATACGTATTTTCTATAATTCACTGTAGACAATAACATGGCAATTTTTCACAGTTACATTGATATAATTTCCAGTAGTTGTCACAGATAAAATATTTAAAAATTTTAGTAGATTTAAATTGATTTAATTTACACACAGAATTGTTTCAGACAGTCATTGTATTGTCATAGATGTTATTTGACAAACATTTGTTTACTCACAACAATGTGAATTACGGTACCTATCAGCATCACTTCAACCATACGGGTAACATTGTTCATGTTTTGCTGAATGACAATAGATGAGTTTTGACGTTATTGTGGATGTTATAAGTGGAATGGTTTGTATTCCGAACATAGAATGTCAGTAGTTTTAAGCATTGCAGATAAATTCTAGATATATTTGAGTATTGGAAATATGTGTAATTTTCAAATGTCAATTATAGTAACGTACACAAAACTTATTAAGTATGGCTACGTTGAAAGATGTCTTTCAAATTCTGAATAATCAATAACAAGATCGTTAAAATATTTGTATCAAGCTTTAATAATATTTTGTATGTTAATTATCAATTTTCATTGCGCTCTGTGTTCAGATTGGCATTGGTTGCTTCAGTTATTATTACTCAACTAAACTAACAGAATAAATCTCAAACAACTTTTTAAAAATACAATAGTCGTTAATTGAGAGGATCGAGTTTAAATGTTGCAAATTTCTTTTTATTTATTATGATGATAATTCAATGCAAAAATCAGAATGTTGTCAATTATAGACTCTTGGTTTTCTATATGCAATTAAAAAGTGTCAAACCCAAATAATTGGCATGAACTTCAACAAAATGGTCATGAACAGACTAATATTGGGAATAAACAGGTTTAAAATGTATAAGAATATCATATATTATGATAAAGTTGTAAGAAGCGAAATTGTTTGTGGAATTACTAATTTTCTGTTTTCATATTGTTGTATCATATTTAGTATTGCGTACATGTAAAACAATACAGAAAATTGTTTACATATGGGCTTCTGTCAAACCGAAATTGTTTAATTATTTGTTACTGTAAAAATAATTTCAGCATTTTTCTAAATTTACAACCTTTAAAATTTAAATGAAAAAACATAGTTTACACACATAGTTTACAGTTTACAATTACACATATAGTTTTAGTAATTAAAGAATGGTTTTGATTTCACTTTGAAGATTTTGAAATCATGTGCATCTTAAAGTAGATATTACAACGTCATTCCTTCATTCATTTACAACTTACAAATATCAAATTTATTTTGCAGGATGAACTAAATGAATTAATAGTTGATCGAAAAGATAAGTTTTTAAATGTAAATTTAAGTTAATGTTAGACGAACATAAATGTGGGTCAGAAAAATATCCTCGACAAAATAAATTAATCAATTGAAGGGTTTTAATTATCGATGTGTATGATGCATGATATAAAAGTAACGTAAAGAAACGATCTGGAATCAATTAAAGTAATAAAAAAATATGATATATGGGAAGAGGTTGAAAAAACAGAAGAGTTGTGCAGTTTATATGTTTTTACAAAAGGCAAACTATAAGCAATATATTTTATGATAAAAACTTAATTAAATCCAATTGATTTTTTAAATCATCAGATTTTAAAACATTCACCTTTTATATAAACATTTTAATAAAAATTTAAATTTTTCTTAAGAAAGTTGTTCTAATAAAAATAAAATGCATTGACATGTTTCGGAACCGTCAAATAAGTTCCATAGTCATAATATAAATAAAACAAAATTTTCAAAATATTTCTCCGTCAATACAAATGACACGCGACAATGAGATATAAATAACAAAAAACACGCGCTCTATTGCAAAAAATTAAATTAAAATATAGACCATGATCTAAAACATAAATAAAAATAAAATTTCAAAATATTTCACGGTCAATACAAATGACACGCGACAATGAGATATAAAAACACCAAAAAACACGCGCGCTATTGTAAAAAAATTAAAAATAGACCATGATCTAAAAGAAATTCCAACCTGGTTCATCCCATTTAAGCCCTCACGAGGAATTTATTCATTAATTCTAACCATAACTTAGGAATAATAAAAGAAACGGTATCATTACAAACCAGATTATTACGCGTATAAATTTCAACGGACTCTCTTATAATAGATTTACGATTACAATTTGATATGATCCGCTTGTTCACCTTTTTGTTATAAATTCTGTACTTTCCGGTTTGGTTGATAGAGCGTTTAAAGTCTGTTCTGATGAATTTTTAAATGAAGAGTTGTGTAAGATCCGTGAGATTGCAGGTTCTAATGGGTATAAAATAAGTATCATCAATAAATTAATTAATTATTATAGAAAAGGGAAGCCTAAACAACGATATCCGGGGTTAACTGAAAGATTCAATAAAGGATGTGATTCTAAAAAAAATTTAAAAGAGTTTCTTTTCCATATCTGAATGGCAGTTTTGAGAAATTAAAATTTAAATTAAAAAAGTTTAATATTGAATTGATTGCAACTCCTCCACCAAAATTAAGATGTTTACTTAATAAGCAAGTGGATCCTACAGGATATGATGATCTTGCTGGAGTTTATGAAATACCTTATATTACTGAAAATGATGACTTAAATTATTACATAGGCATGACTGGGAGAAAGTTTGGAATTAGAAAAGGGGAGCACGAATCTGATATTAAATTTGGACGTACTAACACTGCCTTATCAAGAACATATTTAAATGAGGAGATAAAAATATTGTTTAGTCAAAGTAAATTATGTTTCATATCAAATTGTAATCGTAAATCTATTATAAGAGAGTCCATTGAAATTTATACGCGTAATAATCTGGTTTGCAATGATATCGTTTCTTTTATTATTCCTAAGTTATGGTTAGAATTAATGAATAAATTCCTCGTGAGGGCTTAAATGGGATGAACCAGGTTGGAATTTCTTTTAGATAATGGTCTATTTTTAATTTTTTTTACAATAGCGCGCGTGTTTTTTGGTGTTTTTATATCTTATTGTCGCGTGTCATTTGTATTGACCGTGAAGTAGTTTGTAATTTTATTTTTATTTATGTTTTAGATCATGGTCTATATTTTAATTTAATTTTTTGCAATAGAGCGCGTGTTTTTTGTTATTTATATCTCATTGTCGCGTGTCATTTGTATTGACCGAGAAATATTTTGAAATTTTGTTTTATTTATATTATGACTATGGAATTTATTTGACGGTTCCGAAACATGTCAATGTATTTTATTTTTATTATAACACCTTTCTTAAGAAAAAAAAAATAAAATGTGAATATATTTTAATTTTAATTTGCTATTGTGCTATATGGATATTTTGTATTTGTATATTTGAATTAAGGCCTATATATTTGTTCATACCAAGATTAAATATTGTTTAACAGAAAAATCAAATCATTTGTTAATATAAAGAAAGTTAATATTAAGAAAGTTGAATGTAAAATTCCTGCATAAATATTATACATGAACTCCTGTAACAATCTAAAGTGGCCTATTTTTGCTTCAGTTTTCATGATTGTATGCGTTTAAATCTTTTTTGCTAAATCCTGTCATATGTATCTTAATAAAGAAAGAAGAATTTAAACATTAAATTTTGTGAAGATTGTTACCTAAGGGTTTCTGAATGAACTTTGTGCAGGCTGGGGTGTTGTCCATGTAGCAAAAATAGAATAGCTTTGGCAACTACAGGAAAACGTTCGAGTCAAGATTTGAAATCATTTTCACTGAGCTTACAAAAATCATTTATATTATGATTTATTTACCAGACTTTTGATTGTAATAAAAAAATAAAAGGGCAATTGCGTATTCATCGTTAAATGGAATTTCTTTACATGCGGTAAATTTCACAAAGACGTTTAAAATAAGAGACCAGATGCCCTTATTAAATGGTTTCAAAATGAGCTTTTATGGCTGGGGTGTCGTCCAGATAGTAAATTTGGAAGAAAATTGGGAAATAAATATAACTGTTCTGGTCTCGAGTCACAGCATATGCACGTTTTTTTTCTACTTACTTAAAAACTACTACTTGTGCAACTTAATGCTATCTTCTTCATTTCCTGTGTCCCCACAAAAGGATCTCTGCTTTGTCCTTAAAAAAATTAATTTCTCAGAATTTTATTTTATTTTCACGTTACTTCAGCTATTGCTGAATATTTTTTGCATTCAATGCAGAAGAATACTGGCAGCATCGAAGAGATTCCCTTAAAAAATAAATGTTATTTTGACCTGAGTTTGCAAAATGTGATCTAAACAGTCTGACCAAGAAAAGTGAGAATTTTTTTTATGTGTTTATCTTGAATCTTTTTCTATGAAACAATTCAGGATTTGTAGATTATTTGCTGTTTTGAATCTCTTAAATTAATGATTGTGTTCATTTATATTAATGGTTATTAAATTGCTGGTTTAAAGGGATTCATATTTTTAAATCCATGTTTTTAAATCTAAATTACTAGGCACCTGAAGGATAAACTTCAGAAAATATATTTTACTGTTATTTATGATGCCATTTTGTTTCGAAAAACCATTGAATAAGTACTTGTATTATAATTTTAGTTTCGGAAATCAAGAAGTTAAATGATTATTTTATATAATTATTAAATAAAATGAAATGTTCACTGAGAGTGCAGCTCCACTGACAGGTACATTTTGATTTATGTGATTTGCTTTAAAATTAACTAAAATCTTGTTAATGTAGTATTATTTTTTTTAAATTGACACTTACACAATTATAATTTGTTTTCAAAGTTTTTAGTTTTCTTTGTAATTTTTACAGTATTACATGAAAAATCATTGTATCGTTTATGTTTGACAGCCGATTTGTGTGGGCAATGATTACAGAAAACTGCCTCAAATGGCTTTTCTTTGAAAATTATCAACTAATTTTATCAATATTAAGTAAATGGTAACTATTTTTCATTAGTTAACTTTTGTGTAATTAATTAAATTTTATGCTATTAATTTAAATTCGATGAATTCATACAAGCGGATTCAACGACCAGTTTGTTTGCTAATAATCAATCAGAAAAATTTAAAGAACAGCCAATAAGATATAATGGATGCAATATGAAACATGCAAGTTGGCTTTATGAACAAGGTAATAATGAACCTTGTCACTGAATCCTCTTCTCCAGCATATATTTCTGCAGTTTTATTTTCTGAGAAATCATAATTTGCACTGATGAAGGTATGTTATGGCTGACGAAACTGGTTTGCAATAAGAAATGGTGTCCTTTGGTGCTTTAAACGTAGTTTATTAACTATTTATCTTCATATAATGCAAGCGCTGTTTAAGAAAATTCTAAACATTAGTTATTATATGCAAAAGCCTACATATTTGCATTTTCTGCCTAACCATAGACAACTTTTTCACCTCATCAGTCCCCAGAAAAATATTACAAAGCACATCAAAAATCAGTTTTAAAATAATGTAAAAGCTATCCAAAAATGTATTAATCTACATACCAATGTATCCAAAAATGTATTAATCTACATACCAATGTATTAATCTACATCCCAATAATACATTCAAAGTAAATATACCCAACATAATGCCAACATCATTAAAATAATAGATTTATGTTAATAAAATTAAAATATAAATAAAATTACTCTGTAAAAATAATCCTTTTCATTGAAGTTATTAACAACAGAATTGCTAATAATTCATGCAATCTTACTTCAGTAACTTACATCCGCTTAATATTTCCTACTGATATTGGTAAACTAGAAACACCCCAATATTACGATTGTAAATCATGCACATTTTTATGAAGTTTTTGCAATATTTTTCAAGTAAGTGCAAAGATAGGCTCATACGTTTTTTGCTATTGTGATAATTGAAATGTACCAAAGAAATTACGAATACTTAATAAAACAGTAAAAGAATAAAGACATCCTAATGCATGAGATAACCAACGCATTTATCAATCTCCATCCAATTTACTATTGAACTTCTTTTTTACGACTACTTGACTACTTGAACTTCTACTACTGGAGTTCGTCATTTGAGATATTGTTTGAAAAGTATTATTATGCGGACCAAGATAAATAGAGTGTCTGGATGTTCCGAATTCGACAATTGAGGAAAGTAACTTACTTTTACGAAATTTTAGTTAATAGAAAACATAAAACATATCCAAATTCTGACGTGTAGTGTTATTATAAAGATCTTCTTTGGAGGATTAAAAAAATAAGAATTACCGATCTTAATATTGCCATTCAACAATTACAGACACTTTGTTTCTACAAATTTAAAACAAAATCTGTAACGTTACTGAATTTTTTCTAGGAAACTCCTGATTTCTAAATCATTTTATGTAATAGCAACAACAAAAACTCATGTAACAAATACATATTTTCGCTTTAAATAAAAAAATATGTAAGGATACTAAGAATGCTTTAGAAATTTTAATGGCAAGAAAAATATTACAAAGTACCACAAAAAACAGTTTTTAAATTACTATACAACGTCTCCACAGATGTACTAATTTATATATCGATGCTTATGATATGCAGAAATTTATATAAAAAAATCTAGAATTACAATTTTAGAAGAATTTAAATTATTTCAAAGTGTAGAAGCCATTAGGAGGTCAGGCTTTCAATCTGAGCTTTTACGGCGCATGCTCGATGCTTGGAATATTTTACCCTTGTCGATTCCCTGGCGTTGATTTCTCCAAAAAACTTAATAACTCTGTCGAGAGCCTTCTTTCTATTTTTAAGAGTTTTCTCGTCTTGTTTATGTTACTTTTATAAACGTAATATTGCGTGTGTTTTTCAAATCGGTTGTTATTAAATGTTATTTGATTTAAAACACAAGTAGTTATTCTTTTGAAATAGCGAACGTCGAAAAAAATAAATGACTGATAATATTTTTACTCGCAAAGTAAGCGATAAACTGCCAAATACATTAATGTATACAGGGCCTTCTATGTATGTTCCCCAAATTCTGATATGTACCCGATAGGTCCTTGTGTTTTAAATGGTGTAATTTAGGGTCTCCTAAAGCAGACACTAGTAATAAGAAGGCTAAAATATGCTTATTTAAGAAACCGAAAATTCCCAAAATAAACACCCATAAATCGTTGTAATATCCTAGATAAATATGAAATTGCGAGATTGAATAAATAAAGTTGTCTGTTGAATAGTTGTGCTAATTGGGAAATGGAAGCATCAATCATGTAAGCTTGAATACTTGATGGATATTCAAGTGATCATAGGCAAGTAAAGAGATGCATTTGCTAATCATTTCTAAATGCGTTTAATAATTTACTATGTCGAGTTATGCTGATAATGTCCTTGGTTTAATTGTTATGTAAATTACATTTCGCAAGCTATCCCTAGATAGCGATTCACTATCAGATTATTTGTCTGTAAAATAACATTTATTTAAACATTAAAAAAAATATTTGTGAATTTAGAAGAATAAGATACAAAAAAGGCTGCGTTCGAATTTCTCTTACGTCATATAAATAAATTTTAAATATCCTAATTCTACGCCAATAATACATTCAAAATAAATATTCCCAATATAATACCAACATTACTTAAACAACAGGTATATGTTAATAATAATATAAAGAAATAAAATTAATCTGTAAAAATAAACCTTTTGCTGAAAATAATAACAACAGAATTATTAATAGTTCAAGCAGTTTTACTTTAGTAACTTACATTCCCATATTACTTCCTACTCATATTGGTAAACTACAAATACTTCAATATTTTGGTTACATTTCATACACAAGTTTACTAAGTTTCTGCAATTTTTTCAAGATATGTCAAAGATAGGTCCACACGTCTGTTAGTATTTTGACACTTCTTGAAATATTTCACGAATTCTTAATAAAATTATAAAAGAATAAATACATATCCTGAATGTATGTAAGGTGGTCTGGTGTAATAACGCCAGGCGGGGTAATAACGCCAAGTGCTAATATTTTGCATAATTATGAAATAATCTGGTAAATGACACTAATGTGCTCTGCGCAGAAGGGTTTCGAGTCATATAAATCGCAAAAAACAGCTTCAAGTTAATTTGTTTCATTTTCAGGTCTTATTGTTTTTACAAGCAACTAAAATTAACGCTTGATCTAAAATTTGCGAGATATCTTTTGTGATGTGAAGACTATTTTTTTTATCCGGAAATACTTTGTTAATTACATAAATTTGTAGTACATATCATGGACTTGCAAAATGTTGTTGAGGATTTTGTATATCTTCTCGAGATAATTTGTAATTTAAAATGTACAGCGCAATAGTTATAACGGGATAATAACGCCAATCCTTGGCATTAATACCCCGGTTGATTCCCTACAGTGGCCGAGCTACATCCAAAATACTGATTCAAATAAACACAGTTAAAACTGTGCAGTGTTTCTAATAATTCTATTTAAGCGGTTCTTTTTAAGCAAAAAGAAGCTCACGGTCTTCTTTTGCCTCATCCTCCCCCCCCCCCCCCCACACACACACCACACCTTTATTTTTCTTACACTTTCACAAAAAATTGAACATTTTCAATAGCTTAGAATGCAATTTGTCAATTTCTAAATTTGTAGAGTTTGTATTTTTAGAATTGGACAATCTACATGCAATTATTCCATCTTATTTCATAGTTTTGTTTGCATGGCGTTATTACGCATATAGGTGGGTAATAACCCTAAATAGGATTGGTCAAGAAATCACGCCATTACATTTTATGAATACATATGTGATAAATTATTTTTTTATATAGATAGTCAATGAGTTGCTGTATCAAATCATATATTTGTTTGAAAAATACAAACTAAAACTGAGCCGTGAAAATTGGTAGAACCTTAACGTGGCGTTATTACCCCAGGGTAGCTTAATACTCAAAGCATTTAGAAACCTCCATTCTAATTTAATAAAGGAGATATTTAAAATCTATTTCTGGCGTTTGTTAGTTGAAGTAATGCTGCAATAGTTTTGTTATGCGGCGATGAATATAGGATTACAAACTGTACCATTTAGGAAAGTAATTTAATTTTACGAAATTTTGCATAAAACAAAACATAAAACAGATCTGATTTCTGACGTATAGTAATATTGTAAAAGTCTTCTTTGGAGGATTAAAAAAGAAGAACTACATATCTCAATGTAGTCTTTAAATAGTTACGGATGCTTGTTTTCTGTGTACTGTAATTAAAAATGTGAAATTATTGCAATTTTTAATTGAACTCGGATTTCTAAAACTTTTTATTTAACAATAAAAGATAAGAATGAAAAAATGAAACATAAAAAAAATCTGTTATATTATTAATAATGTTTTAGAAAACTGGAATGCCAGAGTAATTGGAGACTGCACTCGCACCATTAAAGTAAAATCCTATCCTCTGGTGGTGTCTTCTTTTTGATTTTTAGAGTTTGAAAAAATATATACAGTCGGCTCTCGTTAATTCGAACTTGCCGAGACCACCAGAAATGTTCGAATTATCCGAAGTTCGAATTATGGAAAATATAAAATAAAAACATACTTGATATGGTACTACTTGAAATGAATTAATGTTAAAGTGTTTTTTAAATTCATTTCTTCTGTTATGATAAGAATACGACCTAATATTAAATTAGAATATATAAATACATAACTAATCTAAAGATTAGAATCAAGCCCAATGGAAGAAAATTTTACAGTTTCACTGATGGACAGATGGGGCACTAAGAAAGTGGATATCAGATGCTTTGGATTATATGTATACTTGTTCGGAACAATTTTCACAAAAATCAAAGAAAATTTTTCAGATGATCCGAAATTCGCGAGAAAGAAGAGAAAAATGAAAAATCGGAATTTTCGTTATTTCGATTTAAATGAAGTCAAGAGAAAATGAGTTCGAATTAATGAAAAATTTTAACTTTATTCTGCCATTCAAAATTTCGGGACTTCATAATTAGTTCGAATTAAGCGAAGATTCGAATTATCCGATTTCAATTTACGAGAGTCGATTGTAATATATTTATGTTCCAATTATTCTACCTACTATTTACTACATTTTGCCAAATTTTCAGTAACTGACATTAAATTTAATAATCTAATAAATATATTCTTGATTATTGATTATTAAATTTGGTTGAAAAGACGGGTAATCTGATTACCGTCTAAACACAGACGTCTGATTAACAACTCTGTAAAAGACCTGAAAACAAAAATAGGCATTATTTGAAAGGTTTTTTTTTTTTTTAATATGGATGTATTAAGTGATTAAAGGTTTAAATTAATTCATTTCATTAAAAAAGTTATAAACATTATTTAGTATTGAAGTTTTCCTTATAAGATTAAACAAAACAAATTGAACTGATATTATGTTATATGTAAACAATATAACAATCCAGTATGAACTACCTTCTTCTGCTACCAATAGTTAGTGACATAAAAAATCAATTTTAAGCACGAGCTGTTTCATTAACCGACTTCAAAAAAGGAGAGGAGGTTATCAATTCAACGCGTATGTATATTTGTTCGCCGATTACTCCGAAACTATGCAACCAATTTCTGTTACTTTTGTTTTAAGTGAAAGAGAATGCTTTCGAGTTCATACCACTTTCATTTCATCGAAATTGGTTCAGTACTCTTTTAGTAATTAGGTAAAAACTAATAAAATTAGTGATTTTTCGCTAATTAAAAGTGTTGAATAAGTTCGCTGAACGTAAGCCAGACAGAATGGAAGAGCGGTCTAAGACGCCAGATTTAAGATCTTGCTCTCGAAAGAAATCGCGGTTTCGAACCCCACTCCTGACATATATGTATACAATAACCTTTTCCGTATTATATTTTTTCCATATATATTTTACAAATTAAATACTTATTTTGCTATTAAGAATATTTTGTATTTAACCGTTAGAACAGTGTGTCAGAGATCTTTTTATCAGGTAAAAGTACTAAAATAATAGATTTGCGAAAAGTAATATGATGCTGAATAAATTCGTCGAAATATTGCAGTAAGGATAGCCAAGCTGTCTAAGGCGTCTAATTTAAGCTCTGGTTTTTGAAAGAGATCGTCGGTTTGAACCCCACTGATGACATACGGGTATAATATACAGTATTTTTTCCCGTATTATTATTTTTTAACCGACTTAAAAAAAAGAAGAGGAGGTTATCATCAATTCGACGCGTGTGTATTTTTTTTTCTGATGTATGTTCACCTATTACACCGAAACTATCCATCCGATTAAACTAGTATTTGTGTTCAATGAAATAGGTTACTCTCGAATTGGTATCACTTCCATTTCATCGAAATTGGTCGAGTACTTTTTTAGTAAGTAGGCAAAAACTAATAAAATTAATGATTTCTTGCAAATTAAAAAATAACATGGTCTTTGAATAAGTCCGTCGTACATAATGCAGTCAGGAATGCCTTAGCAATCTAAGACGCCTGATTTAAACTCTGGTTATCAAAAGAAAGCATGGGTTCCAATCCCACTCCTGACATACATGTGTACAATATTTTTTTCCGTATTATAATTTTTATACGTATATTTTACAAATTAAATACTAATAATTATTAACCGACTTCAAAAAACGAGGAGGAGATTAACAATTCGACACATATGTTTATTTTTATATATGTTCGCCGATTACCATAAAACTATCCATCCGATTTATATGGATTTTGATTTATTGAAAGAGGTTGCTCTCGAATTGGTACAATTTCCGTTTCATCAAAATTGGTTCAGTACTTTTTTAGTAACTAGCACAAACTTATAAAATTAGTGATTTCTCTCAAATCAATATTCATTGTTGTAATCATTTTCTCAATCATAAGCTAATATTTAAAAAACAACTAAAAAGTAAAAAATAAACTTTTTCCCCAAAAATAGAACCGCCTTCAAAAACTACTGCAAAGTAAAAAATAATTTTTTTACAGAATAGTTAATAAGAAATTAAACAAAGAGCATTGTATTTGCCATGCGTTTTAATAGATTTATGCGCATTTAATTGATTTTTTGGAGTCGGTGACAGCCAAGCCAAATTAAATGTAATTATTCAATATTAGAAACTTAGCTTTAATTTTAAACTTGGCTTGGCTGGCACCGACTCCAAAAAATCAATTTAATGTACATAAATCTAACAAAACGCATGGCAAATACAATGCTCTTTGTTTAATTTCTTATTAACTATTCTGTAAAAAATTATTTTTTACTTTGTAGTAGTTGTTGGAGTCAGTTCTATTTTTGGTAAAAAAAAGTTTATTTTAGAAGTACTGCTGGAATGTCAAAATGTATAGATTTGTAATGTTGGCTTGAATATACTGATTTTGAATAATTCACTGAAGAGAAAAACATAGCCATTTTATTCAGCTAAATGCATACAATTTCCATCAGCTGTCACAGAGAAAATATTTAAAATTTGTAGTAGATTAAAATTGATTTAATTTACTCACTAAATTATTTCAGACAGTCATCGCATTGTTATACTTGTTGTTTCACAAATGTTTGTTTACTCACAACAACATGAATTACTGTACCAATCAACATCTTTTCAATCATACGTGTAACGTTGTTCATGTTTTGCTGCATGAGAATAGATGAGTTTTGACGTTATTGTGAAGTGGAAGAGAATTTCTGAATGCAGTATCTCAGATGTTTTAAGCACTGCAGAGAAATTCTAGATATATTTGGACATTAGAAATATACGTAATTTCCAAATGTCGATTGCAGTGATATATACAAAACATATTAAATAGAGATAAAGTAAATGATAGCTTTCAAATTCTGAATAATCTATAACAAAATAGTTAAAATATCTGCATGAAGTTTTAGTAATATTTTGCCATTTAATTATAGATTTTTCATTGTGCTTTGTGTTCAGCTGGTGTTAGTTGTATTATTTGTTATTACTCAACTAAACTAACAGGAAATAATCCTTATTCAATTAAAAAATTACATTAGTTGTTAATTATTAGGGTAGGATTTAAAAGTTGTGAATTTGTTTTTATTTACTATGATGATAGTCCTACGCAAAAATCTGAATATGGTCGATATAGGCCTTTACGTTTCTATATAAAATTAAAAAAGGTCAAACCCAATTAATTAGAATCAATCAATCAGGAAATTTAACAAAATGTTTATAAAAGGATGACGATTAGGGTTAAATGGGTTAAAAAGGTGTTGCAAGAAAATTATACATTATGATAAAAATGTAAGAAGCGAATGTGTTTGTGGAATTACTCCCATTCTGTTGTCAAATTTTATTATCATAATTAATATAGCGTATATGTGAAATAATATCGAAAATCTATTATACATAAGGTTCTGTCATGCTAAAATTGATAATTCTTTGTTGCTATAAAAATAATTTCCGCGTTTTACTAAACTGTAACCTCTAGAATTTAAATTTAAAAAAAATTTTGACACATACATTATTTCCAATATTGAATAATGGTTTTAATTTGAACTTTGAAGATTTAGAAATCGTGTACAACTTAGGGTAGATTATTACAGCGTCATTCCATTCACAAGTTGTAAATATCGAAATTATTTAGCAGGTTGAACTTCATAAGTTAACAGTTAATGGAAAAATAACGTTAATAAAATGAAAATTTAAGTTAATTTTAGAAGAATATAAATACTATAAAAAAAACTCCCAAACCATCTAAAGTGGCATATATTTTTCTTGAATTTTCACATTGTATGCAATTAAACCTTTTTTGCTTATTCATATTAGATGAATCTTAAGGATACGAAAAAGAATTAAAAAAAAAAGAATTTAAACATTAAATTCTGTGGTTGTTTATAACCAGATGCCCTTACAAAATGGTTTTTCAGCGAATTTTGTGGAGTTTGGGATATATTGCATGTAACGCAATTGAAATAGTATTTACAACTATCGCAAAATATTCTGCGTTCCAGTCACGACCACGAATCAGTTACACTCATTTGCCAAACAATTAGTACTATTATGATTTATTTATCAATTAGATGTTTATAATGAAATGATAAGAATGAAATAATAAAAAAGAAATAACGTATTCATCGTTATTTAGAATTTCTTTACATGTGATTAATTTTGCCATGATGCTTATAATAAGAGACTAGAGCCCTTACCGAACGGTTTCTAAATGAACTTGGTGCAACTCGGATATCGGACAAATAGAACGAAAGGTATAGTATTGGTAAATAAATACAAATGTTTTGGATTCGAGTGGCATGGATACTTTCTCATTCACTTAATATGCGATTACACGAAGGGTCAAAGTCGCTTCAGTTTTCAGACGTCTCTATGTTTTCTTATTACTCCAGGGGACTCGATTGGAAAGCGCGCGATTCCCTTGTGCCAAAGCATCTTTAATGCCTGAATTGAAGTGAGTCGCCAGTAAAAGCCAATCAAATGCTTGGAAATCCGGATGATGGAAAAACCTTCTCTCGAACAGCTAATGAAATGCTTGGAAAATGAAAAAAAGGCAGGCGATTTTTGTCGGTTGCAATTTTTACGTGTAATAGCAATCTAGACTACAACTCGCGCAACTTATAATACTATTACATGAGGAGTCAAATTCCAGGTGTCTCCATGCTATCTAATAGCATCAGGGGAGTTGCTAGTTTTTGAAGTGACTCCTCTGCTGCCGTAGGATATCAAGAACACGCCTGGAATTTGTTGCGACTTTGATCCTTGAGTAATAGCACTATTAATCTTATTTTCTTCGGTCCCCACTTTGGGATCTCTGCTCTTTTCCTTATAAAAATTCAAACGTCAAACTTTTTTTACATTTTCACATCACTTCATAATAGCATTTTTTTAAATTAATTAATTATTTTTTTTTTTTTTTTAGCAAATGAATAACAGACAGCATCGAAACTGATTTCCTCATAAAATATATGTTATTTTGAGTTTGCAAAATGCTTTTGAAACAGTCTGACCAAGAAAAGTGAGAATTTTTTATATTTGCTTAACTTAAATATTTTTCAAACAGAAAAAAAGAGAAGGGGGGTTTGTAGATTACTTACTTGTTTAAAACTCTTAAATTAGTATTTGCGTTCATTTAAATTAATGGTTAATATATTGCTCTTTTAAGGGGATTTGTAGTTTTAGATCCAAATTTTTACAACTAAATTAGTAGGCGCTTAAGGATTTAAGATTTCAGAAAAGGTATTTTTTCTGCTATTTACTTTGCCGTTTGATTTGAAAAAAAAAGCAATGTATAAGTATTTATATTATTAATTTAGCTTCGGAACTGCTAAAGTTAAATGATTACTTTATGTAAGTATCACATAAAATCAAAATTTTTCCAAAAGCTCAACTCTACCGAATTACCTGACAAGTACATTTTGACACCTGTGATTTTTTTGTAAATTAACTGCTTTCTTATTAATACCGTATAATATTTTTCGAAATTTTTACCGCTTACTCAATCACAATTCGTTTTCTCAGATTTTACTTGTTTTTTGTTTTACGTACTTTTTACAGTTTTATAAGAAAAATCAGTGTCTTTAACCTTTTCAGGTCGGAAGTTTTTTTCAATATTGAGAAAAAAAAAAATTTTTACTTTAATAATGTTAATCGAAATAATGTGAATCTAAATAGATTTATTGATGTTTAAAGATTAAGTCATTATCTGAAATGCAATGAATGCATTTATTTAGTGTATTATTCAATTCATATTTATATGATAATAGGCTAAGGAAGAATATTTGGATACATTTGGGAAATATGCTATTACAACAGGATTTAACAATTATAACATCTTTCTAATATTTTTTGTGTTTTATTACACATGATTCCATCAGAAATGTAACAAATATGTTAAATTTAGAGAGTGAAACACATGCATGAAATAAAGAAATTTCGAACAGTGCAAAGAAAGTTAAGTAAATGTTATTATTATTGTTATTACTAAATGGAAAAACATAAATGAAGTCATAATCTTAAAGGCAACTATCTTTTCCATTTGTAAAATGTAACAAAATATTTGTTAAGACGAAATATTACTAGATTAAAAGACATGCACAATGAATAGTACACCAGACCTAAAAGGGTTAAATCGCATTCTAGGAGTCATTATTAGTTGCGTTCGTAATAATGTAAATACGTAGCACCTATAGTGTTCGTTCAGTCCGTCTGTCTGTCCGTGTAACCGTCCGCATATAACAACGCAAAAACTACCCAACCGAATCTTTTGAAATATAAAATATATAATTATTACATAATTTTGTTGAGTCATTTCAAATTTTATGAGAATCGGATGGATAGATCAATTGAAGGGACGATCAAAAATATTCCGTTGCATTACAGTCAATGGGGGGAAATGTTGCAAATACATTTTAATCGTTTGAAATTTAAATTACATGCTTATTACATCATTTGGTCAAGTCATTTCTATTTTTTGAAAATAGGATGCATAGATCAAATACAGGGACAATGAAAATTACTCCGTTACATTAGAGTCAATGGAAAAAAAAATTTTCAAATGCATTTTAATAATATTACACTCATGCGAATATAATAATATTGATATGCATCAAAAAGTACTTATTATAATATAGATTTTGCATAATCTGTTGTGCAAAGAACTTTTATTATTGATTTACAAGGCCACACAATAGTATTCCATTACATAATGAGAATAGAGAGAACATTGTTTGTTGCACATTTTAATTGTAATGAACTATGTACAATTTTATGAGATTGATATATGAGAGTGATATTTTTAAAACTTCTTTATCGTACGAACGCACCTCATTTGCTACGCTTCACGTGCAATTTCCAACTTGTTTATATTTGATATCGGCTTTCAGTGGGAGATGATTACAGAAAAATGTCCCAAATGGCTTTTCTTCGGAATTTGTCAACCAGTTTCATCAGTATTAATAAAAAAATCGTGACTATTTTTCATTAATTAAACTAGCATACCCAGCCCGCTTCGCCGGGCTTAATTTGAATCCCCCGGTGACTCTCCCCGGACCATCGGCACTCCACGTGCGTCGGGTGAGCGTCAGAACAAACTTTCAGCATATACATATGGGTGGTTGTACTTGAATGCACAGACCTGCGCGTTTTTTTCTATCTTGCTTTTATACCTCTGGACCGAGTTGGCGCATTGCCAAGATTTGCTTCCTCTGGACCGAGTTGGCGCATTGCCAAGATTTGCTTTCACCTGTGCCTCAATTAATTAATTAATTAATTATCCTCGGAATTCCTTTTATTTATAGAGATTCTACGTATATGATGCATAATATGAACGAATAATGAAATGGAAAAATAAATATGAGCTTGATGCAAAAGGTAAATAAATAAATAAATAAAAAGCTAGATTAAAAAATACTAAATAATTTAACGCAAATAAAGATTAAAAATAAAATAACTGATAAAAAGTTCAAACATAAACTAGTCGTTGGAGGGCAACGTAATGCTTACCCATCATGGATACGGATAATGTAATATAGAAAAATAAAACATGTGTAAACTATTTATACAATGCATTACAATTCCAAAATAAAATTTAAACGTATAAGATATTTGTATTCTATATGGATAGGGCTCTCAATATGGACACTCCTAATATTTTTAAAGGTAATAATTTTAATCGAGAGATGGCTCAACATTTTCGCGACGAAAAGCAGTTGAAAAGATAATTAAGGCTGGAAAGTGTAAAAAAGCGCGCTGTTCGCCATTTAGAGGAAACCTGCTATTTCGAGATGTGCTGATCTTAATTACTTGTAAGCTTAAATTCTTATTGGATATGGTAAAATCACATTAAATGTTGAAAAGTGGAGTATTTTAGAAAGCTAATAAAACATATTTCCGATTGCTATTGCATATTTTGCTTTAAAATATTTTCCTTATTCATTTGTTACTAGATTTAGTAAAACCCGGTTCCCAGTATCGACAGCTTATGTCCCCATCGACTAACTCTGTAAGAAAGAAGAAAATTCAACGTTTCCAAGCAATAAATTGAAAAGGCATCAAAGTGGTAAAATCTTTGTGCGACAAGATGTCATTTGAATAATCCCCCCAAAACCTTCCTCCAAAAAACCCTTGCAGAAAAATAAAAAGAAGCCCCCCCCCGCCAGTAGGATGTCTGTTGGCAAAATCTAGGCACCAATGTTATGACTTCCTCAACAAAGGAGAGCTGGTACTGCTTCTTTTGCAGTATTGCTGCTTTTTCAAACATGCGGCAATGCATCACATGTGGCAAATATGTTCATGGGGATTATGTGGGACTTACTGCCCATGATGAAAAAGTTTCTATTTGTACATGTCGTGAGGACTGAGTAATAACAGATGTAAATTCTCAGACAGATGCTATAAAGCTAAGCAAGACCAACAATATTATTTCATAATATTAGTAACTAAGGGGCTTTGCATGGGTCTTCGAAGGGTAAAAACCGAGAATGATCCTCCCCTTTAGAAAATGCATGTTCTGAAGATATTTACTGTCCTCCTCCTCCTCCGAATAATTTAAGATGATTTTTTTTTATTCCCTCTCCTCTAAAATCCCTTGGAAAAGTGGTTCTTCCATACACACTGTGCAGAAAGTCAATAAGGAAACGCCTGTCCATAGTAGGGACAGGTAGTTCCTTATATGGACACTTGTAAACATTTTTTGTTTTTATCATATAAATTAAACCAGAATAATTACAAGGTCGCTAATTTTAATAATGATAGTCAATAGTCCGAGGATAGTGGACACATTTTTTTATTCCTCTGACTTGTACATGGGGGTGAAAAAAATACGTTTTCCTTAAGGTGTCCATATAAGGTACAGGTACTATATTTAAAAATTTTAATATACATAGTAATGCTCTATTAACGAATTGCTGATGAACCAATTTTGACAAATTATATAATACACCAAACTACTCAAGAAGTAACGAATTGCTTAAAAGAAACATCATTATAACTCTAAAAATCGTAATCCTAATAACTAATGGTTTACTACGTCAGATTAAGCGTCTCATTTCCAATTAAAATATATCTTTGAATTGAAATTTGAATTAAATACAGGGTCATGAAAAATCGGAGAATGTGTAAAACAGGATTACAAATATCTCGGCAACTAATAATCTGACTCACTTCGTTCTTAATGCAAAATTTCGGTTTTTTATTGCCTTTTATGTCCAATCCTTAAAATAAAAAAAATCGAGCATTTTTATGTGCCTTCATTAGAACGAACTTTTCGACAGTCCGAAAAAAATATTCCGGATAATCAAGGTTACTCATATTAAATAGCCTTCGTCACATTCTTACATACTAAGTACATACGAAATTTTAAGTCTCTATCTCAATTTGTTCGAGATATAGGGCGTTTACACACAGACAGACACACAGACGGGCGGACGGCAATTTTTTTTTTCTAAAAATATATTTTTCGGAATCTTTAGTATCTGAAACGTGTAAATTTGTCAAATAAAATTTTCGATTTTCAAAACTATTGTAAGATTTACCCTATGCTACGTATGATGCGTAAGTAAAAAATGAAATAAATTTTAATTGAATATTTTTCAAATAGTACTTCTGATATTTTTCCAAAAAATTAAATTAGTATTTTATAGATAATTTATACATATTTTAAACCTAATTTTATAATATTTTGAGGTTAATTACTTATTAAGCAATATAATTAAGCAATATATTTAGTTGCGTTTTAAAAATTAATAATGTTGTGAATTTTATTCGATTAAGTTAAAAGGACATAGCAGATTTTTAGTTTAAAAAAAAAGAATTCATTTCATTTTATTTACTAAACGCGTGAAATTTTATAAAATTTTTTCTAGGTAGTTTTTAAAAATTTAAAACATATAAGAAATATAACAATGTTTGACTCACAAGTGATTCTTGTTGGATAACTTTGGGATTTGAGAAACACCGAAAATACTGGCGATAAATATCAATAAATATAAAAACTTTGTTAAATCACCATAAAAAGAAAAATTAAACAGGACGCGTTTCGAGCTGCAAAATTACCGCTCGTCATCAGCTGATCCAAACACGTGTCACAACGGATAGAGTGAAAAACATTTCCACTCTGTCCGTTGTGACACGTGTTTGGATCAGCTGATGACGAGCGGTAATTTTGCAGCTCGAAACGCGTGCTGTTTAATTTTTCTTTTTATGGTGATTTAACAAAGTTTTTATATTTATTGAACTTTGGGATTTCCTAATTTTAAACAGAATATATTTTGCTTATATATTTAATATCAATTCAAAAAAGAAAATTATCGAATTGTATATCGGGGTAGCGGATTCAATGACAAAGTTTATTAGCCAATAAAATTACAGTATATCCTAGGTAGTGGTCAATGCAATAGAAATTGATCCATCCAAAAATGTTCATCAACGAATAAAATCGGAAAACTCAGGAAATAGGCCATACTAAGGCTATTGAATACAGATTTAGAAGCTTTAGGCCATGTAAGGAATTCAGTGACAAATTTTGTTGGCCAATAAAATTTCAGAAAAGTTCAGGGAACAGTAGGGTGGAGCTTAAAAGACAAGATTTTTTTATATTGTTTGAGTACATTTTGCGATGATCTTCAGTGTCTTGTAATAGAAATTACAGTTCTGTTTCAATGTGAGTTATCAATCCACATTATTTTTCAATAAATATAACCGCACATTTATCATGGTTCTTTATTAATTTTAGGGGTTTTATAATGTTTTTAGCCTGTTAATAATTCTCTCTTGACTCCCACAAGTTAGGATCAACTGCAAGATATGAAACTGGAAATTCCAACAACTGAAACATATATTATTGACATGGCTACAACAAAGTCTTCCAATTTTTCATTCTTGAATTAATAATGAGCAACTCGCTTCGAGTATTTTTGAGCATGTTTTTCAGAATTATCTTCATTTATGTAAAGAAATAACAATGCGTCTTTTGGTTGGTAAACTTACTGGGCTCTTAAATGAAGCTAATCGAACTAATACGACTAACAAATACTACAAGTACTTAGCAAATTTAGGTGATGATAAGTTGGAAATAGCCGAATGGACTGATGAGTATCCAAGTAGGAATTTTAAAACCAACATTTAATTATAGGAGGCACATGAGGACCGAGATCAAAGCTTTCAAATATGCACAGACTGTGAAAACATGTATCATCATGTACACCTTCTTCATCTTTTGAAGTCTATTTAAACTAAGCATCGAATATATTTAGATTATGTGACAATATATCATTTGCGACATCATCAAATAAAATTCCTGGTTCATACTTGTATCTATCAATGAATCTCCAGTATTCTTGAAAGCGTTCAAATAGAGCAACATCATAAAAAGATTTGAATCCTATATATATATTTCAAATACATCACTTATTAATAATCCCATATTGAGATGCCAGCAAGCAAGAGGCGAAAACTTTTTTTTTGTTTATAAGAGCACATGCAGCATAATTATAGCCAGTATTAATGTCGATGGTAATAGCGATACATATTGATTGAATATTATCTGCTATTCTTCAGACTTGAACTTTTTCAAATATTGTGCCTGAATTTTTCTCGTGGCAGATGTTAAACAGTCTGTAATTGAGAAACATCTTTCCGAATTTAACTATTACTAGCTATCGATAAATCTTTTCTTTCTAGTTAAATCATTCATTAATTTTCTATCCCAAATTGTGATGCCATCAAGCAAGAGGTGAAAGTTTTTTTTTGTTTATAAGAACACATGCAGCATAATTATAACCAGTATTAATGTCGATGGTAATGGCTATACAGGGTGATTCATAAAAGATGGGCAGAACTTTAAGGGGTTATAGTACACTTAAAGACAAATAATATTAAATAGGAGACTAAGGGTCCCAGACGTATTTCCAAGGAGATAGGGGGCATTAAAGTTTAGGGTCCGAAATTTCAAATGATTACAAAAAATGGAAAAATTGGTCGATTCGTTTGCGGTTTTTGCAAAAAATTTTCTTTATGCCAGTATTTTCTTGAAATAAAATTTTAAAGTTCAATTTCAAAAAATGCCGATAGGGGGCGCTTTAGACTTTGGAGTAACAAACAACTATTTTTTAACGTTATTTTTTGTATTTCTTTAAATGATTTCGAAAGCTTAGACTTAAACTTAAATTTTGATCTAAAAATCTGAGTCCTAACGAGTAGTTAAGTAGCGTAAACTGAAATTTGAAATTTGAAACCCTTCTCCCCCCAGAACAAAAATCAGTTATTCCCGATCTTTGTGTCGTAGATTAGGCTCTAACTACTGCCGCGTTTTGCAAAAATTATTCTTTATGTCAGTGTTTTCTTGAAAATAAATTTTAAAGAAAAGTTTCAAAAAATTCCGATAGAGGGCGCTTTAGACTTTGGAGTAACGAACAACTATTTTATACCGTTATTTGTTGTGTCTCATTAAATGCTTTCTAAAGCTTAGACTTAAACTTAAATTTTCAGCTCAAAATCTGAATCGCTGAGCGTGGTTCAGTAGCGAGGGGAGGGGGTTCAAATTTCAACTTCTGAACATAGTTCAGTTTGCACTACTTAACCATGCCCAACGATTCTGGGCTGTGATACGAGGCAAAAATACAACTTTCGTCAAGGACTGCATAGTCGGAATTCACTCATAAAGGCACTGGCACAGTTGGAAACGTCGCTCATGCAAACGTTAAAGCTCCATTCCTGACGCTAGTCACCTGGTGAAGAAGGAGACAGAAAGTATGCAAATGTCAAATGGGGAAGAAGAAGAACACGTATCCAAAATTTCGACACGATTCAGGCATAAAAACCACTGAACGGTGAGTCAAGTGTAAGTCGCTGTAATAATGAATCGGAAGATGGTGCCCTTCACGAATAAGGAAAAGGCTGAGATGCATTTAATTTACGGTGCAGATGGAAATGGTGCAGAGGCACAACGAATGTACGGAGAGCTATTTCCCAACAGGCGGTTGTCTAACCGCAAAACTTTCGAGCGCTTGCACAGACAGTTGTGTGAGACGGGTTCATTTCTCGCTTCCCGGTCGAATGCAGGTCTTGCAAAAAAGGACGAATCAGTAGTTGTTGCAGAAACCATTCTGGATGTAGTAGCGGCGCAGCCAAGTACAAGTACACGAACAGTGGCTAGGCAGGTGGATACCTCACAGTCCATGACTTGGAGGATACTGAAGGATGTAGTTAGAGCCTAATCTACGACACAAAGATCGGGAATAACTGATTTTTGTTCTGGGGGGAGAAGGGATTCAAATTTCAGTTTACGCTACTTAACTACTCGTTAGGACTCAGATTTTTAGATCAAAATTTAAGTTTAAGTCTAAACTTTCGAAATCATTTAAAGAAATACAAAAAATAAAGTTAAAAAATAGTTGTTTGTTACTCCAAAGTCTAAAGCGCCCCCTATCGGCATTTTTTGAAATTGAACTTTAAAATTTTATTTCAAGAAAATACTGGCATAAAGAAAATTTTTTGCAAAAACCGCAAATGAATCGACCAATTTTTCCATGTTTTATAATCATTTGAAATTTCGGACCCTAAACTTTAATGCCCCCTATCTCCTTGGGAATACGTCTGGGACCCTTAGTCTCCTATTTAATATTATTTGTCTTTAAGTGTACTATAACCCCTTAAAGTTCTGACCATCTTTTATGAATCACCCTGTATATATTGCTTGAATATTATCTGCTATTCTTCAGACTTGAACTTTTTCAAATATTCTGCCTGAATTTTTCTTGTGGCAGATGTTAAACAGTCTGTAATTGAGAAACATCTTTCCGAAGTTTATTATTACTAGCAATCGATAAACCTTTTCTTTTCTAGTCAAATCATGCATTAATTTTTTATCCCAATGAATATGAAAAGTAGTGCTGCTTTGAAACCTAATTTTTATTTTTTCATATTTTTTAGTTCTCTCAAATGTTATTTGTCCATGAATTAAGTCTTTTTTAAATAATTTTATTATAAATATCTTTTAAAAGGTAAAATTTATTTTCCTTTGACATAGCATACGAGCATGCGCATATTTATTGTTGTTTATATATTAGAAACTATCCCATCATTGAGCTATCTCTAAATATTGTTCTTATGCATTAATATTTTGCCTAATTTATTTTTTCATAAAAAGGAACAAATCTAGAAGATTATATTTTAAAATCTAAAAAATAAGCTTCACCCTAGGGAACAGCCAATAACATACAGTGAATGTAATCCAGTTATATGCAAGTGGAGTTTATGAACAAGAGAACTAATAATCTTTGTCATTAAACACATATTTTGGCCATTCTCTTTTCTGAGCAATCCTAATTGACACTGTATACTTTGGTATACTTTGGTTTTTACTTGACGGATACTTTGGCTACCGACACTGATTTGCAACAAGAAATAAAGCGTTTTGATACTTTAAATGTTGTTTTTATTTATTATTTATATGAAACTAACGAGGTTTTCAAAAAATCAACACATTAGTTTTGTTATGAAAACGCCTACATATTTGCACTTTATACCTAAGCATAAAAATCCGTTTTTAAATAATGCTTATATTTAAAGCTGAAAAATTCTTAAATAATAACTCATAAATTGTTAAAATTATCTGGATAAATATAAATCTGCAAGTTTGAATAAATGCATTCGTATCTGTTGCATATATTGTGCTATTTGGTAAATGGACAACAAGACGAAATCAATCATGTAAGCCTGAATACCCGATGGATATTCAAATGATCATAGGCAAGTAAAGAGATGCATTTGCTAATCATTTCTAAATGCGTTTAATAATTCACTATGTCGAGTTAGCTGATAATGTCCTTAGCTTAATTGTTATGTAAACTGCATTTCAATTACAATCCCTAGATAGTATGTACTTTAATATCAGATTATTCGTTTATAAAATAACAGATTTATTTAACATAAAAAAAATTAAAAATGCTTTCTCAAAGCTCTTTTGAAAATTTAAGAATATTCGGAAGATGAAATATATTTTACCGCGCTTTGCACTAACGAGCTACACTTGTTTGAAATTTTTAAATGCA
Organism: Maratus speculifer; assembly: GCA_964019185.1. Classification (NCBI taxonomy): domain Eukaryota; kingdom Metazoa; phylum Arthropoda; class Arachnida; order Araneae; family Salticidae; genus Maratus; species Maratus speculifer. The sequence goes on along the minus strand of CAXHSM010001447.1, from coordinate 5,270 downwards.
ATTTTCTCGTTTTTTATGCGCGTTCGTAAATTTGTAAATACTTAGTACACTGTAAAAAAAAAGGGTCGATCTACTAAAAAAGTTTTAGTTTTTCTCGATGATCCTTGCAATTATTAAAACTTTTTTGTAATCTTACTCAGTTACAAGGAAATCTCTAAGAATTACTAGAAAAAAGCTACCAACGAATAGAGTTAATAGTTTCATATTTTTAATAGCTATTACTAAAACTCACTTAGTTTGGCCGTGATAGCCTAGAGGGCATATCACCGAACTCCAGACTGAAAAGTCCCAGGTTTGATGCTCGACACCACCAAAGACGTACCGAATGTAAATACTCGTTAAATAAAGGGGCTATGAAAATCCTGTCGTAGCAGTTACCATGGGTAATGATCTCTGGACTTCCCTCCCCTTCAGTAGCATATCAAAAGTGAGCAGGTGGCAATGTTTGGTGCTGACGTCTATTGAGGCTTTGCTAAAAATCTTCTGCTGTCTGTCTTCTTACCCACTAGAGGCAGTTCAAAGAAAGCTCCTGCCCTTCGGGCACACGTCAACAACAAAACTCATTTGATGGTTCTCGCTAAAAAGTTTTAAGTTAGTTATTAGAAAAATTCATTTATGAAGTTTACAAAATAAACTTGCTAAAATCGCGTTTCGAATAGTTAGTAAGAATCTGTGAGTAATCGTTACTAAAAATAATTTCGAAGCTGTTACTAAAATTTGCTTGGCGGCTCATATTAAAATGTTTTAAGTTAGTTAATACAAAAAATTCTTTTGTTCAGTTTACTAAAGAAATGTTTGTTTCAGTTGTAAAAAAAAAGTTTGGATTGGTTTACTATTTGTACTGTGAGTAATGGTTACTAAAAAATTCTGTGGAATACAAATTTACTAAAAATTTCTTCGCAGCCTCATGATTTTTTTTTTACCGTGTACCTATAGTCGTCGTTCAGTTTTTTCCCCTGTCTTTCCTTATATAAAAGTTAAAAAATTACACAACCGAATGGTTTCAAATTTAAAATATATAATTTTTGTATTATTTTTTCATGTCACATAAAATTTTATGAAAATCGGGTGCATAGTTTAATTAAAGGAACAATCAAAAGTATTCCGTTACAGGATGGCCAATAGGAAAAAATAGCTTCAAGTAATTTAAGGATGTTACACACTTTAAAACATAATAAAAGTGATATGCATCTATGAAGTATATATTAAAATATACATTCTGAACAATGTGTGGTACAAAGAATATTTGTTATTGATGTATAGTGCCACGCAAAACGATTCCATTGCATAATTGCATAAGAGGAAGCAATGTTTCGGGCTCGTTTTAATTATATTAAATCATTCCACATTTTACGAAATTGATTTATACTGCTGAGATTTACTACAACTTACTTCCTGTATAGTAGAAGGCAGATAGTAATTACAGGAACGCATATAAGATTTTGACTAGTATACTATGCATGAAGGACTGCACCCCATTACACCAAGATCTGAATATTATTAAAACATCGTTATCGTACTAACGCACCTAATTTGCTATTCTTAAAATGCAATTTCCGACTTGTTTAAATTGTAACTATAAATAGTTTGTCAATGGATGAATTAATTTATTCTTTGATTTAATGAAAATTGTTTTGATTTTCAAGTCCACCTCTAACAGTTTTCCATTTTAACTTTTAATTTACGCGTTATTTCTAACTATGCAATTTCAGTTTTTTTGTAAAGAAATAGGCGTATATTAAGTTTAACTATGCGCCATTTTAACTATAAATAACATTGCTACTGAGCGACTAAACTATTTTTTACCCTTTAATGCGATTTTAACTGGCTATTGATATAAAACTTCTCCAGATATATTGATTGTAAGAAAACATATTCCAATATTTTAGAAATCATCAAGAACCGATTCTCAGCTTCGAGAATAAATGAGCTTAAACGATGCACGTGTTCATAAATATAATAATACAAGCTTTAAATTATAATGAGAAATTACTTAGCTCAGTATAATATAAATAAGTGAAAAAGAACGTTTTAAAAATACTTTATTCCTTAGGCCACACAAGCTTAGGTAGCCATAGCGTACCGTCATTAGCGCAAATTATGATTGCTCAGAAAAAAGATTATATGTTGGAGATATGGATTCAGTAACAAGTTCATAAACCAATGAAGTTACAGAAAATCCTAGAAGCAGTCAATGTAAAGACGTGGTTTCAAAGATAATGTTCATTAGCCAGTAAAATCGCGACTAGTAATATCAGAAAATGGGCCGTACTAAGGCTGCTGAATATAGATTTAGAAGCTCTAGGCCATAGAAGGACATTCAATGACCAAGTTTGCTGTCCATTAAAATTTCAGAAAAGTTAAGAAAACAGCCAATAAGATATAATTAATGTCATCCGAAAACATGCAAGGTGGAATTTATGAACAACAGAACTAATCAACATTGTCATTAAAACCGCTTCTCCAACATACATTTCGGTAATTTTCTGTATGAGCAATTGTAATTTGCACTGATGACGGTAAGCTATTGTTACCCATACTGGTTTGCAATAATAAAAAATAAAGTGTTTTTGTGCTTTATACGTTATTATTTATTTATATTTATGTAATACAAATGTTATTTTCAAAAGATCAAAACATTAGTTTTACTATGCAAATGCTTGCATATTTACACTTTGTGCCTAACCCCAAAAAAAGTTTTAACCTCCTCAGGCCTGAGAAAAATATTATAAAGTACACACAAAAAACAATTTTAAATTACAATAAAAGATGTATTAATTTGTATATTGATGCTTATAATATGCATGAATTAATAAAGGAAGAGGCAGAATTAATTTTAATTATTCTAGAAGCATTTAAATTAATTTAATATGTGTAATTTAGTGTCTCCTAAAATGGGACTGGGGAGGTTAAAATAAGCTTAGTTTTGAAACCGAAAATTTCTAAATAAAGACCCAGAAAATCGTAAAAATATCCTGGACAAATATGAATTGGAGAGTTTGAATAAATATATTTGTTTTCTGTTACATACTTGCGCTAATTAATAAGTGGATAACAAGGCGAAATCAATCATGTATTATTGAATACTCAATATATATTCAAATGATCATAGACAAGTAAAGAGATGTATTTGCAAATCATTTCAATATGCGATTAATAATTCACTATGTCGAGGTATGCTGATAATGCCCTTGGTTTAATTGTAATGTAAATTGCATTTAGCACATGATCCCTAGATTGTAATTCAATATCAGATTATTCGTCTATAAAATAAGACATTTGTTTAAACATAATACTTTTTGTGTGTTTACAACAATAAGGTACAAAAAAGGCACCGTTAGAATTTTGACTTAAATCAAGTAGATAAGTAATATTATCCTAATATTACGCCGATAATACATTCAACGGAAATATTTCCCAATTTATACCAACATGATTAATACAATTGTTCTATGTAATAATACTAGAAATGAAATAAAATTACTCGGTAAAAATTAACTTTTTGTTGAAAATGTTAGTAACAGAATTGCAAATATTTCAAACAATTTTACTTTAGTAACTTACATTCCATAGTACTTCCTGCTCATAATGTAAAGAAGAAACACCCCAATACCTTGATTGTATTTCAGTCACATATATATTAAATTTTTACAATATATAACAAGATATGGCAAGGATAATCCCATTCGTGTTTCGCTATTATGATAGTTGAAATATTCCGCAGAAATTGCAAATTCTTAAAAAAATTGTAAACTAATAAATTAATCCTAAAAATATGAGATACACAAGCATTTAGCAATCTCCATATTCATCTTCTATTCCAGGAAATAACTTCTAGTATTCCTCATCGATGTATATCAATCTCATAAAATGTTAAATAGTTAATTACAATTACAAATAGTAATTACGCAATAGTAATACGCAATAGTTAATTACAAAAGCGTACCGAGAAATGTTCTCCCTATAGAATTATGTAATGAAGTGTTTTTGTGTGGCCTTGTAAATCCATAAAAATGTTCTTTTCGCCACAGATTGTGCAAAATGTATATTATAATGTGTACTTCATAGATGCATGTCATTTTTATTATGTTCGAATGCGTGTAACACCATTAAAATGCATTTGAAACTTTTTCCCCATTGCCGGTAATGTCATGTAATACTTTTGATTGTTTCTGTAATTGATCTATGCATCCGATTTTCATAAAATATGAAATGACTCGACAAAATTATGTAATAATTATACGTTTTAAATTTCAAACTATTTGGTTGGGAAGTTTTTGCGTTGTTATATGCTGACGGACGAACTGAACGACAGCTATAGGTGCTATGTATTTACATAATTACATGCACCTAAAAATGAAGCTCTTAGATTTATTAAAAGTAATAATTTTTGGTAAAATGACGAGCCTGACTTTTTTCCGAGATTTTCGTACAAAGCGATAACTTGCTGCCATCGAAATACTCAAGGCTAATGGACACGGAGTGTAACATCATCTATACTGGACCGATTTCTCAACAATTTTGAAATTTAAAACATTTCGAATGTCTATTTTCTTTTATTTTATTTGTGAAATATCGATCATCTTACTAAAAAGGAAAAAAAGAAAGAACAAGTTGGAAATTGCACGTGAACGTAGCAAATGAGGTGCGTTCGTACGATAAGGAAGTTTTAAAAATATTCAGATCTTGTTGATATAGTAGACCGTACTCCGGATACAGTATAGTAGTCGAAATCTTTACGTTTCTGCAGGAAGTAACTTTATTACACATCAGCAACGTATATCTTATTCATAAAATGTGAAATAGTTGAATGTAATCAAAACACGTACCAAACCATGTTTCCTCGTATAGTATTATATAGTGGAATACTTCTGTGTGGCCCTGTAATTTAATAATAGAAATTCTTTGCATCACAGATTGTACAGAATGCATATTTTAGTATATATTTCATAGATTCATGCCAATTCTATTATGTTCGAATGAGTGTAACATCATTAAAATGCATTTGAAACTTTTTCCCCATCGACCCTTAATGTAATGGAATCCTTTTGATTGTCCCTGTAATTGATCTATGCATCAGATTTTCATAACATTTGAAATGAATCGACATTTTCAGATTTTCCTGTTCATTTTGTGACATTTTAAAGTGTGTTTTACGAACAAAGTTGAAAAAACAAAAATGCAGACACATGTAGATTAAAGGAAAAATATTGCAATGCAATCACTCACGTAGTGTTTTTATAAACAACATAGTACATTGAGAAAAAAAT
>CAXHSM010001445.1:0-28000 GCA_964019185.1 Maratus speculifer | reverse complement strand
ACAGTCAATTTAGATGATAAATACCAGTATTTTGTTAAAGATAAATTCAGTTTATATAATCTCTTTATATTATTTCAAGTATTTTCTGTAAGAAATTACTGATAGTTTTATCTGTTCTTGACTGTGTTTTTCCCGGTTTTCCCTGACCACTCGCCCCTCTGTGATACTGCCACTACTGACTATAAGAGGACAGTAAATCATTCAAAAAATATTTTTTAATGTAGAATTACAATTTATATCACTACTTCATATAATTTTAAGTAAAATCAATCAATGTGTTTCACTACTAAACTTGACGTGATAGAACAATTTTATTTTAATATTTAACGTAGTTTTAAAGTGGTAAATCATAATTACATACTATGAACCCTGTGATTTTTTTTTGCACTTTGTTGCATAGTGTAATTTTTACTTACTGTTCAAACTAGTATTTTCTAATATCTTTGCAGCTATTCTGTTTCAAGAATCATTTAATTTCAACACTATGTTAAGTTTTAAACATAACATAAAACCATTTAATTAAGCATTTTAATTTCAAAGTCCGTTAGCAGATGACATACTAATTGATAATGCATTACAAAATAACATATTGCTGAAATCGTGTTCATATGTTACTGTGGAAAGGTTTAAATTTTAACCGAAAGAAACAGTATTTCCCATCGCTAAGGGATATATAATGAATCCATTTGTCTCTAAAAGTATGCCGTATAGATATACAAGGTCCGGCTATTAATTTCCAGGACTGACCTAACTGTACGAGAACGAAAAGCCGAAAGATCGCGCTAATGATTGTATATTGAAGAGTGCTTTATAGCGGATGTGCAGTGCACTCGGCGCTATTCTGAAGTAGCGGGTTCTCGTGGAAAGGCGCATTAAAACATAGCTTTTGAAATATTGTTGTCGAAGTAAAATTGGAGCAAAGACATAACATGAAATTTTGCTTAATATTTGACAAGACAGCTGCGGAAACCTAAGAAATATTACAAGCCAAGAGTCAAAACTCCGACTGGTGGTCTCCAGGTTCACCAAGACAGAAACCATTTCGATTTGAAAAGTCCAAAATCAAAGTCATGTTAATCGTTTTCTTCGATAGCGATTGACTCATTCATCATGGATTTTTTCCTTCTAACATGACTACCAATGGACAGTTCTATACAGACGTTCTTGACCGATTTTGAAAGCGAATTCGTAGAGTGAGGCTTCATTTTCAACATAATAGGAGTTGTTTGCTGCTACATGACAATGCCCTCCCACAAAGTGCGTTGACTGTGAGGCGATTCTTAGCCCAGCATGGTGTGGTTCAGATGCAGCATCCACCATACTCTCCCGACCTAGCACCGGCAGACTTTTGCTTGTTTCCTAAGCTGAAAAATTCGCTGAAGGGAACAAGATTTAAGGATTTCGAAGCCATGAAGAAAGCTGTAACGTCACTTTTAAAGAGCATTCCAAAAGAGGACTTTAAAACTTCTTTCCGAAATTTGTACAGCCGAGCGAAGACGTGCATTACGACTGATGGGGATTACTTCGAATTATATTAAATGGCTATGTGTTTAACCTTTTTTTCTTCTGAGTTATTCCATGGGTCCTTGAAATTAATAGCCTGACCTTGTATATTAAACAGATGTACTTTTCAACCGTATGAAATCATCATTAATAACCTAGTTACAGTATTTCTGTTGCAATTTACATATATTATTTAAAGGAAAATAATGCTTTTACTAATAAACCTAAAGTCATTCAAAGTTATAAGAAATATTTACTAAGAAAATTGAATGTTATTTATAACATTAATAAGAAAGAAGAAATAAGAGGGAAATAACACGTGAATACTAAATTACATTTAAATTACACTAAAGAGATTCTAATCTTTCTTTAATCGTTATCCGATCCTTTAAATGTTTTTAAAGATGTTTAAGTGATCGTTAATGTTATCGATAATTATATAATTTCATCAAAGGTTTTACTACACCTCAGTTTATTCATAATTTTTTGTTTTGTTTTTAACTATATATATGACATACTATATAGTATAAATTATTTTTATTATGATTTTTTAAACATATGGCATTTAAATATATGTTAATGGTTGTGTGTCATTGCAGTATGTAACTGCAGTATGTAATTGCAGTATGTAAAAATAAAATGAACTCATTTTTTTACATACATAAAAGAAAAGATAACCATCGTTACTTTACGGAAAATATTTACTGCATTTCACATAACATAGTGTATAAAAATAATTCAGAAATAACGACAAACGAATGTTTTTACTTTTTTTGAAATTTCTAAAAAATAATTATAATGATTAAACGTTTTATTTAAAAATTCGTTATTCTTTTGTTATTGTTACAAAAGCTGTAACTATTTTTCATATATTTTTTAGGGTAGTGTTTGTAAATATTTCAAAGAAAAAATTGATACGGATAAATTCAAAATAGAGGATGGGAGAATTATTTTTATATTAAAAATTAATTTTATTTGTATCTTTAGTTTTTCAAGATACTTCAAAAAGAAAAGTTTAAAAATAATTTAAAATTACATTCAATTGTAATTCTATTTTTATAATTAAACAAATCACAAATAGGTGATACAGATTCTCATCATCATATTATTTTTTTCATTCTGTATAATTTTCAATTGCAGATTATATATAGAATTTAGAATAAATTTAAAAAAAATCTCATCTATTAATTTTATTTTTTATTTTATAATTGTATAGTTATATTTAGAGTTATAGATGAACAATATATTTAAATTCAAATATACAGGTTAAATATAAATTCTTGGCCAAAACATTAAAGGATGATAGCACACATCAAGACAAACAGTATTAAATTGGGAACTAAGGTTCTTAATCTTCTTCTGTAGAAGAGAGACGCCATTAACATTTAGGGTTCAAAATTTCAAATGATTATAAAAAGCTGAAATATTGGTCGATTCTTTTCCGTTTTTCGTTAAAAGTTTTCTTCATATCAGTATTTTTTAAAAGAAATTTTAAAGATGAAGCTCAAGCAATGCCGATAGCCTTTACACTTTGGAGTAACGAACAACTATTTTTTACTGTTATTTTTTGTATCTCATTAAATATTTTCAAAATCTTAGACTTAAACTTAAATGTTGAGCTCAAAATCTAAATCGTTGGGAGTGGTTAAGTAGAGGAAATTGAATTCTGTTCAGGTGTTGAAATTTGAACAGCCCCACTACTCCTGAACACAGTTCAGTTGAACCCTACCTTGGTGTTATAGACCAAGCATAAGCTACTACCCTTTACACGTAAAAAACTCTAAAATTTAATGGCACATATCTCCTTCAGAAGATGTTTGGGACCCTTAGTTTCCTATTTAATATTTTTTGCCTTGATGTGTACTATTGCCCCTTAAAGTTTTGCTCAAGAGTTTAGATTCACTCAGTAGATAGGAAAGATATACATACATTTCAGAAATTAAAAAAAATATTATTATTATTGTTTACTTTTATATTTACATCTTGAATTGTACAAATAATACATGTAGTGTTGTAGTAAATCTGGAATGCATGCATTCAATCAAATCTATTATAACTCCAATCAGTCGAGCGTGAAGTCATTTGAGTTCGATGAATAGCAGAGTTCATTTTTTTTCTGAAATTTGTATTATTCGATGAACAGACGAGAGCTTGTTGACGTTTGTCACAGTCGTGACGGGGACGCAAATATGTAGTGGAATGAATAAATAAGAGAATTGCCTATGACAAGATAATGAGCCATCTTATACCTTCATAGATTTATTAGTAACTAGCTGACCAGCCCGACGTTGAACGGTTCCGTGATAATAATATTAAAAGAACATGAAAATTGTAATTTTAACTCTAACTCGAAATACGTGAAATTACGATGCCTGAAAAATTGAGAAAAATTGGTTTAAAAAATGAACAAATAATACAAAATGTTCAATAATACAAATGTTTTGAACAAAATGTTCAAAAAGACTGCAATGGGAAACGGGAGAGGAAATTACATACAATTCAAGAATCGATAAGATCATGATGCTTACAAAAATCTATAATTTTGACAAAAATGACAAAAAATCGATGCTAAACGCACAAAAATATAAAAAAATCGCTAAAAATCACATTGAAAATCGCATTAAAAATCACTGAAATTGAAAAATTATAGCAGAAAAAATTTAGTTCATTAGGCTGAAAGTTTCAATCAATTTTATTTTTATGATTCTCAAAAAATAGCCCCAAAATGTGAAGAAATACCAAATACCGCAATAAAAAAATTAGCTAAAAATTAAAAATCGCCACACAAATTCAGGATAAACCTTACTGAAAAGAGAAAAAAAATACTACATTGAGTGAAAAGAATGAAACCGTATTCCTTTCATTGATACGGAAAAATCGCCTCGAAACATAAAAAGAACGCTAAAAATCGCCTAAAAAATTAAATTAAAAAATTCTAATCAAAAAATCAAAAATCGAGCTTCCAGGTGCAAAACTGCATGTATAGAGGTAACTTTCCTCCAAATTTTGTAACTCTACATTCAGCGGTCTCTTCAGGACAGCGCTGACACCCACACAAACTTGTCTCTTTATTATTATAAATTTATTATCTAAAATAGTTCCCGCCATTAATTACAAAACTCAAATCTTTGATGTTAAGAAGTGATCGTTAATTTAGAAGAAATTAGAATAAGAAATCTACAGTCATCATAAAACTACCAAAACAGTGCGAACAGGTGGGAAAATCGAACAAATTTTACTTTTCGCCCGATTGAGCCTGCTTTTTTAAAAAACCTCGCATTGGCACAATCATGACTCTACGGGCGTTTCGGACAACGAGGAATAGGCACACGTGAAGAAAGACTTCTGTCACTGGAAACGTGATAATATTAGGAGTAAAAAATATCTCAGCGCGCGAAAGATCTTGGAATAAAATAAGTAAAAGAAAAAATCACACCAAATAATAGAAGTGGTCAAAATTATTATTTAATTTCGGAATAAACCAAATTCCTTATATTTTTATTAATTGAGTAAGATAATAATTATTTAAGCAGACGTTTATAGGATTGATGACAGATATTATTAAATATTAGAAAATTAGTGAATATGTCCTTAGCATAACTAAAAGGAAATATCGCGAAAGAAACGTTACTAATATAACATATATATTTAAAACATAAAATCGTTACGGAGTTATTTAATGGAAAAGTTCATGCATTCTATTGCTTAATGGGATACCTACTATTTTAACAATTTACAAGGCTATCGAATTGAATGTGTTCTTTTGCAATTTTTTGGTTCGGTTCGAAATAGCATGAAATAGGAATTAAAACTTTAATGAAGACGAAATGTGTCTAATGCTCTGCACAGAACGGAATATTTCGGAATGCTTATCTCTTGATAATCCACAGGAGTATACTTTTAAATATATTTCTAAAACGTGTACTTTTTAAAAATGTATAAAACTGTTCAGAAGTGTATCTAATTAGTAAATAAACTACAATCTAACATTCTTTGATCAAATTACATGATATAAAAAATAAAATAATAAACTACTGATAAAGAACAATATTGAAAACAAACTTGCATTAAATAAAGTAAAATCTTATGAACCTATATTTAAGGTAGAATGCAGGTGAACATAACCATAAATATTTAATTTTAATTCAAAACAGCAAATTTTAAAATATCTCGTTACGCGGTGCATGACGTTATTACAAAGCAGTTGAAGTTTCGTTATTACCTGAAGTTATTGAGACACCAGAATAAAACATAGTTTTTTGATGAAACTGAGAAGACTGTGAAAATTCCTTAATATTTAAATTCATATTATCGAATGAATTTTGTGAAATTCCAAATCAATAATTAGATTAAACTTATTTATATTATACTGACATATTTGAGAATTAAAAAAAGGTAAGAATATATATAAAAAAAAAGGTAAGAATATATATATATATATATACGTATGTACTGGGTGATCCAAAATTCAGGACGAAGTTTCAAAATGAATAATTCAAAAACTAATCAAGATACAAAGATACGATTTGCAGCAAATGGATGTAAAAGAAACCGAGTTTTGTGTGGCAACGGAAAAATAGTCCTGTTGGCGATCAACAGATGGCGTTATAGTAATTTAATGCAACAAAAGATGGTTTACAAATGAAAAAAATATGTTGACAATATAGTCAGCTTAATTACAGCTAATTAGTGCTATAGTAAATGTTCAATGTGCTGTCTGCCATTCAGAATTACAGCTGTGAAACTAGGCACCATTACGTTCGCAGCATTTGGTAGCATTTTTTGCGTTATGGCTGACACATTTAGGTGGATGGCATCTTAGAGTGCTGTAAGTGATGCCAGATGGTCTCGGGACACTTTTTACTTCAATAATCCCCACAGCCAAAAGTCACAGGGTGTCAGATAGGGAGAACTTGGAATCCATGCGTGGTTAAAGTAGCGACTGATAATGGGAGTCTCTCCCAAATATTGAGCGTAGCAAACGTTACACGGGTAGAGCAATATGAGGTGGTGCTCCACATTGCATAAAGATGACTGTTTAAAGAGCCTGTAGCGCTTGCAATTCAGAAATCCGACAGCGCAATCTGTTGTTTGCCAATAGAATTATTTTTTCGTAGCCACACAAAACCCGGTTTCTTTTCTATCCATTTAGTGCAAAAAGTATTTTTGTATCTTGATTCGTTAACGACTTATTCGTTTTTAAAGTTCGTTGTGATCGCCCGGTATAATACACACACACATATGTATATACATACGCATAGATATGAATTCAAATAAAAGTAAAAATGTTTTTCAAGTATTAGACATCAATGTGTCTATAAAATATTTACATTATATACACATTGGTTTTAACTTCTAGAAATTAATTTTTTTAATGTAAAATACACATAAACAAGCATTTATGTATGTATATATATATATATATATTTAAAGAAAACGTTTATCATCTTTATAAAAAGGAAATGGAAGTTATTTCTTAATGATGTTTTCTTTAATATCTTCGTTTATACTTATGGGAAATTAATGACCTTTAGTTCCATTAGGAGAATATTTTTAAATTCCCCGGTTAAGTTAAGTATTTTTCTGTGTGACCTAAAAAGAGCGGCCTGTTTACAATTAGACTGCTCAGTTGACTTAGAATACTATTATAAACATAAAATTAAAAATATACTTTGTATAAATAATAAATTTATCTATTTAAACTACAAAAAAGATAAAAAATTGAAAATAGATGTATCTTATTAACGAAAGATGTTTTAATTATGTATGCTTATAGTTTGATCAAAAATTCATTTTTGTCTATTTAAAATTTTTTTGTCCATTTTCATTTATAACAATATTTTGTAATATAACTTATATTTTTATACAATGGAGAATATTGAATCTGTTTACCTTTGAAAAATTGGGAAAAAGCATTTTTGAAAGAAGTAAGCAAACTGAAAAATACGGCAGCAAGATGTTTGACATAATTTGTTATTTTTATAATTAATTAACCATTCTGTATTAATCATTTACTTCATAAAGATAGAAATTTTGAGGCATTTTTTAACTGAATTTTGAAGCATATAGATTGAGTATCTATCTGTCCAAAAATGTAATCCTTACTTTATTCTGTCCATTATTTCAGTCTCTATCTCAATTTAAATATAAAGTTATAACGGAGAAAAATTCGGTCATTTTCAGTATTTCGACGTTATTATTATTATTTTTTAAATTTATATCTATGTATATAATTAATGCATGAAGATGGATTTGATTCGAAATTGAAGAATTCACTCATTAGGTTTTTCTAGTTTTCGTTTCATTTTTCTGCGATAATTGATTTATTTGATATTGGAAATTTTACTCAGACAAGATTCGTTGTTTTTACATCGAGCAGATGTCTTAAGTATAATACGCTCTCGGGATGTTGTTCTTGGCGTTTGGTTATTTGGTGGGTTTAGCGTATTTTTAGCTCACAGGCTATCAAAGCCTGTGGGCTTATGTGCCCGCCCGTTCTGTATGTATGTATATATGTGTGTATATAACGTGATAACTCATGATAATATCCGATTTACTTTAAATTTTGATATAATTTTATTTTGATAAGTCACTTTCCTGATTAGTTTTGGGAGTTCATTCAATAAGTATAAGACGGGAGAACGGACGCCAATAACCCTCCCCTTAATTTATATAAATGAGTTTTTCATTGAGATTTCTCTCAGATTTTAGATGTAGAATCATTCTGATTAGGCGTTTACATAATTAGTTTTTGGAGTTCATTGGATATGTAAAAGGAGGTTGGTAGGAAAGCCAATCCATCCAGTAATTTAGATAAATACGTTTTTCATGCAGAATTAACAGATTCCCTTTAAATTTTAGATATACAATCATTTTGATAAGGCGTCTCCAAGATTAGTTTTGTGTGTTCATTGGTTAAGCATAAAGGAGGAATCTAACAATTAATTTAGGCTAATGGGTGTTTCACGTAAAATTTACCTATTTGACACTTTACCGATAACCCAGAATTTGCCGATAATGCACTACCCTGATTTGTTTTGGAAATTTATTTTAGAGTGGCTACTAAATACTGTTACAAATAATTAGATAATTTATTTTACAAATTGAAAATAAGAAAGATAAATAACTTATATAATAAACATCATACATGAATGTTTAACTGGAAACAATTTCACTCAAATTGACCGCCATCTTTATCAATTACCAAAGATAATCTCTTATGCCATTGTTCGAGGGCAGGACAAATCATTTTAAGAGGTAATTTGTACCATTCACACAATATGGAAGCTGTGAGAGAGTCCAAACTTTTGTGTTGTGTGCTGTTTACTTTAGACTCTAAAACCCCCCAGAAGCAATAATAAAAAAGATTTAGATCCGGTGAAGAAGGTGGCCAATCTTTCTGTATGATAAAATTCGGACAATTAACCTGAAGCCAAACCTTTGTTGATTTAGCTCGGTCAAAAGATGCAGGATCTTGCTGAAATATCCAACCCTTTTTTGGATACAACCTGTCAGTAAGTGGAAATAAATGTGTAGCCAATATGCTCTGTTTTTAATATTATGCATTGATTTTTACCCCATAATCTATAAATTTCAAAGCAATTCCCCAGTGTTTGGCACTGCATACCAAATCTTAACAGAGTTCTTCTTCTGAAAGCGTTTAACATTTCGAAGAGTTTCAGGTGTATCATCAAACATTGCTGAATATATGACATCATTTTTAGCAATATAACACTATTTAGTGCAAAATAGCTCCTAATAAGAAAATGTCATTCAGTCAATATTTTTCTTACTCTGCCTTTTCAGCAATTTCTTACATCTTTGTCATCTTTTTATACTTTCTGCAGCAGTCAAACCGTGAAATTTTCTTTTGCGATAAGGGCGAAAACACAAGTCTACATTTATGATAACTTACATAGTTCTGCAACTTTTCCGAATTTTTTTTTATGTGCAGTGTCCAATAATCGATTTATAGTTCTACATATAAATATTCTATTAAAACCAAGTCATTTCAATTGCTTAAAGATTTTACCTGCTGAAGGTCCGCGATCAAAGAGCTGTTTAATCATCCTTCCTTTAGCTTCCATTTTTTTAAATAATTATAAATTTTTGGTTTTACAAAAATCGTCCTCAGTAATAGAAAATTGACAAACGCTGAAATACAGAAATTAGTTATTTTAACAAACGATTAAAATTAATTCTTTTTTTTGGAGCGTATCAGTATTTACTAGTCACCTTGTAGATACATTTAAAAGGGGGTCGCGGGATATACCCCCTCTTAAATTAAGTAAATGGTTTTCATGCCGAATTAACCGATTTGCTTCAATTTTTGGGATACAGGTTCATAGTGATAAGACACTCCCTGAATATTTGTGGGGTTCTTTTTAAGCTATTGCATAGCTTTTATCGCGGGCTTTGAGCGCGGTGACCGAATCCAAAAATTCCGTAACGGGAAAAATCCTAACACTTCGGTAACGAAAAAACCTAACACTCGGCTAACGTCGTTTTCTTTCGGAAAACTTCGGGACGGTATCCTTCGGTAGACTTCGGCAGACATTGACGCGGTATTTTTCAGATATTAGGATATCAAGTCTCAAACTTATGTTTCTTATGATATAATTTTCATAGCGCGGCCAAATTTTGTTTGGTAATTTATTATGAGTCAGTGTTTATTTTGGTGGTCTTATTTATTTTGGTGATAGGAGACCCCCCTCCGTGAGGGTCGAAAAATTTAAAATGCTTATAACTCGCGATCTAACTTTCGTAGCGCGGCCAAACTTTGTTTGGTAATTTATTATGAGACATTGTTAATTTCTGGTGACAGGAGACACCCCAAGTGAGGGTCGAAAAATTTAAAATGCTTATAACTCGCGATCTAATTTTCGTAGCGCGACCAATCTTGTTTGGTAATTTATTATGAGACAGTGTTAATTTTTGGTGACAGGAGACCCCACACGGTGAGGATCGAAAAATTTAAAATGCTCATAACTCGAGATCTAATTTTCGTAGCGAGGCCAAGAATTGTTTGGTAATTTATTAAGAGACATTGTTAATTGTTGGTGACAGAAGACATCCCATGGTGAGGGTCGAAAAATAAAAAGTGATTCTAACTCGCGATCTAATTTTGGTAGCTTGGCAAAATATTGTTTGGTAATTTATTATGAGGCAGTGTTAATTTTTGGGGACATTAGTCCCCCCCCCCACGGTGAGGGTTGAAAAATTTAAAATGCTTATAACTCACGATCTAAATTTCGTAGCGCGGCCAAATTTTGTTTGGTAATTTATTATGAGGCAGTGTTAATTTTTGGTGACAGGAGGCCCCCCACGGTGAGGGTCGAAAAATTTTAAATGCTTATAACTCGCTATCTAATTTTCATAGCGCGGCCAAATTTTGTTTGGTAATTTATTATGAGGCAGTGTTAATTTTTGGTGACAGGAGGCCCCCCACGGTGAGGGTCGAAAAATTTTAAATGCTTATAACTCGCTATCTAATTTTCATAGCGCGGCCAAATTTTGTTTGGTAATTTATAATGAGACAGTGTTATTTTTGGGGGACATTAGACCCCCCCCCCCGGTGAGGGTCGAAAAATTTAAAATGCTTATAACTCACGATCTAATTTTCGTAGCGCGGCCAAATTTTGTTTGGTAATTTAATATGAGATTGTTAATTTTTGGTGACAGGAGACCCCCCACGGTGAGGGTCGAAAAATTTAAAATGCTTATAACTCGCGATATAATTTTCGTAGCGCGCCCAAATTTTGTTTGGTAATTTCTTATGAGGCAGTGTTAATTTTTGGGGACATTAGACCCCCCACAGTGAGGGTCGAAAAATTTAAAATGCTTATAACTCGCTATCTAATTTTCGTAGTGCGGCAGAATTTTGTTTGGTAATTTATTATGAGGCAGTGTCAATTTTTGGGGACATTATACCCCCCACGGTGAGGGTCGAAAAATTTAAAATGCTTATAACTCGCGATCTAATTTTCGTAGCGCGACCAAATTTTGTTTGGTAATTTATTGTGAGACAGTGTTAATTTTTTGTGACAGGAGACCCCACACGGTAAGGATCGAAAAATTTAAAATGCTCATAACTCGCGATCTAATTTTCGTAGCGCGGCCAAATTTTGTTTGGTAAATTATTATGAGGCATTGTTAATTTTTGGTGACAGAAGACACCCCACGGTGAGGGTCGAAAAATTAAAAATGCTTATTACTCACGATCTAATTTTCGTAGCGCGGCCGAATTTTGTTTGGTAATTTAATATGAGACTGTTAATTTTTGGTGACAGGAGACCCCCCACGGTGATGGTCGAAAAATTTAAAATGCTTATAACTCGCGATCTAATTTTCGTAGCGCGGCCAAATTTTGTTTGGTAATTTTTGTGAGACAGTGTTAATTTTTGGTGACAGGAGACCCCCCTCGGTGAGGGTAGAATAACTTAAAATGCTTATAACTCGCGATCTAACTTTCGTAGCGCGGCCAAATTTTGTTTGGTATTTTTTATGAGACAGTGTTAATTTTTGGTGACAGGAGACCCCATACGGTGAGGGTCGAAAAATTTAAAATGCTTATTACTCGCGATCTAATTTTTGTAGTGCGGCCAAATTTTTTTTGGTAATTTATTTTGAGGCAGTGTTAATTTTTGGGGACATTAGACTCCCCACGGTGAGGGTCGAAAAATTTAAAATGCTTGTAACTCACGATCTAATTTTCGTAGCGCGACCAAATTTTGTTTGGTAATTTATTAAGCTATTGCACAGCTTTTATCGCGGGCTTTGAGCGCGGCGACCGAATCTAGGAATTCCGTAATGAGAAAAAATCCTAACACTCCGGCTAACGACGTTTCAGTTTGGCAGATTTCGGCACGTTATCCTTTGATAGACTTCAGCAGACATTGACGCGGTATTTTTGCATAAGCTGATAAAAAATGCTATGCAATAGCTTTACCGCGGCAGTCCCCGAGTGCCACACATATTTTTTTTTAAGTATAAAGGAGGAACGGGCTATTAAATTATGTTTATCGGTTTTTATACAGAATTATCCGATTTGCTTTAAATGCTGTATGTATGTTCTTCCTCATAAGGAGAATCTCTGAATAGTTTTGGAGGTTTAATGTTTAAGTATAAAGGAGTGAATGGTGGATAACTCCTCTTAATTTATATAAATGGGTTTTTATGGAGAATTATACCACTTTCTTTTAATTTTGGATATAGGTTTATGTTACGTTAAGACCCTGATTTGTTTTTGGGGTTCAAAGATTAAGTAGATAGAGGGGAAATAGGGGGTTAATTTCCCCTTTTAATTTGTTTTTCGAAAGTCATTTTTCCATGAAAATATAAGGCTGTAATATACTGTTAGTATGCATTCCCTGTGAACTCAACAACATCAGTTTAACTGGGCAATATTTTTTTATTTATAGCTTGTCGTGGCAACACGACCATCCTGCTTGTTATATATATATATATATATATATACATATATATATATATATAACATACATATATATATGTAACTTATACATATATATATATATATATATATATATATATATATATATATATATATATATATATATATATATATATATATATATATATGTAAATCTTCAAATTTATATCTTTGACGTGTTGGAATCATATTAAAAAAATTCTAAACCGTACAGCTGCAATATATATATTGATTGAATTTTAATAAAACAGGTATGTTTGATAATACAAATTATTAATAACAGTCTTTATAAACGAAAAAAATATATACTCTTATTAAAGAAAAAAACTTAAATTTTAGTTAATCCATTTCATCTAAATATTCATAACTTGTTAAATTGAGTAAATAGCTATTAAATGACACAAAACTTATTAAGTAAACTTGTTGTGATTCAAATCGAAATAAGCATCAAATTGTGATAGTTATCAGAGTTTTCACATGTTTTATAAATAGTTCTCGCTTTCGACACTTTTTACTAATGTAGGTTTTTAATAGATTCTCCTTTCCTGAAAAATAGGAAAACTTCTTATGATATTAATGGTATTTTTTGACCAAAAATGATCTTGCATGGCACATTTGTATTTCGCATTTGTGAACATAATGTATCATTTATCCTTTATTATATCTCATCAGTAAAACCTTGATGGTAAAGATAATGTTAATGAGATCTATTTTGCTCTGTAATTTACCATTATGGAAAAAGAAACTTATAAAGTAAAATATTGGATATATCATAAAAGAAAATATTTCGGGATAGCTACTTATTATTATTAATAGGGTACGAACTTAAAATAAATGAAAAAGCATATTTTCATCATTATTTCAAATTATGCTTATTAAAACTTATTACAAGTTTCACGAGAAAAAAGAAATTTCAAATTTGGTAGAGATAACTTTGCTCTAAGTTTTTTTTTATATGAAAACAGAATGGTTGTTTACTAAATAATGAATTTAGTTATTTTCATGCATATTATCGGTTTAAAATAAATTTTAATTTTGTCTTTTACGAATACAGAATATTTGTTTCAGATATATTTAAGCACTTCATTTGGTTAATTCTGAATTGTTTGATAGATAGAAAAAGGATACTAAAAACTGGAAATTCTATTCTAATGAGACGGTGAAAAATAATTAAAATTATTCTCGTGTTAAGAATAAAATTAAAACTTTTCATTAGATATACACAAAATTATGAATATATCAAATTATATACTTTCAATAAAACCCAACATTTGTGAAAACACTGGTGTTTAATTAGGAATAACCAAATAAATGTGTTATTCGACTAACTATTTTAAGGAAAATTTCACGTAATTAATATTTTTAAATATAAAAAGAATTTTTCGAGCCCAAAGATATTTTACACCAGGAACTGATAAACACCTACAATAATATTCATAAAAAATATATAATATGAAATGAGAAGAAACAAAATACATATAGGGGCACAAAATACATATAGGGCCCCTTACAGAGGCATGCGAAGAGAAAACTGCAATAGTTTCAATTTCACGCCCCCTCCCCCAATTTGATGCTAAATGCCCCAAAATGACGTTGATAGTATAAATTTGTCGCCCCCTAAACATCTGCGCCCGGGAGATCGCTAACTTCGCACTCCCTTTTCCACGACGCTATTTCCTTATTAAAGAAGAAACAATTTTAACCATATTAATCGTCTAAAAATGAATTACAGTGATTACCTAAGTGATTCTTCTTTTGGGAATTTTATATGATTGAAAATAGATGCATTTTATTTTACTGAACATAAAATATCTATTTTTTTCTTTCTTTTTATTTCAGAAAAATCTTCTACAATTTTGAAAATACGGAAGTAGACAGGTTGCCACATAAATTAAATTGTTACTAGACATTTTAAACATTACGTTTAAATACCATTTCATCCCATTTTCTCTTTTGGGTAATATTCCATAACATTCGATGCGCGATAAAAGTAATATGTCAAACTTCTTTTGAAAAAAAAATGACACAGATTCTTTCACTAAAAATAAATTGACATAAATAAACTTTTCTCTTTGGTTTTAGTAGAGACAGGTTAGTTATAGCAGAAACAGTACTTAAAAAGTTTTGTTTGACAGTATCTGCAATCAATTTTTTATGGTTTATAAAATAGACTGCATTTTTGTTGATAATAACTTTGGAAGCACTGACTTAAGTTACCTTTTTGGCTACTGGACAAAATATATTTTTATGTATGGTCATCATGAAAATACATACATATATATACAATAGCGGTCAAAAGTTTCCGGCCAGTTAGTTTCTTTGATTTGTTTACCAGAAGGTTTCAGCAAAGAAGAAGCACAATTGCTTCAAAAGTTAGGAATTTGTGAATGACCTCTGACCATGTGATCATTATGATTGGAAACTGTGGACATTTCATGCAAAGGGGTAGAATTTGAAGTTCGCGTGTGCAAAAGTTTCCGGCCACCTCATCATTCCTTAGCTTTTTTCTATCGATAAAGTGTTTTTTGGTCGTGTTTGCGAATGAATCAACGTGAATATCATAGTTTAGATTCAAAATTGAAATGTTCAAGAAATATTGTCCTTAAATGAGTGATATTTTTTAAAACTAAAGAGCTAGTCTTCTCGAGGTCTTGCGGTAAAGTTATCGATCGGTAAATCAACTGCAAACGACAGTTAAAATTTATATAAAGATGGCCGTGGCCTTCAGGACTTTATGAGGTCCGGAAGACTTCAAAAAATTACTATTCTCGTCGACAGAATTATCAAGAGAAAAAGAATTGAAGACCCGTATAAAAATTCCGTTGCAAAATACGACTATTTACAAAATGAAAATATTGTTGAAATAAGTCGGTCTAGCGTCTGACGTAATACAGAACTTTATGGAAGTGTCGATGTTCAAACATTTTTCGTTGTTAAAAAAATATAAATGTACTGACTGGCGTTTTCCAAAGAAACACAAAGTCTGGTATAGCGAAAACTGGACAAAAGTACTATTTTTACATCAATAGAATTTGAAACATTTCTGGGAGTGATGGCAGACATTACGTCCGATGACCTAACAACAAAAAATGTGACTCAACATATGTTATTCCTACAATAAAGCATGGCGGAAGAGTATTTTCTTCAAAAATGGTCGGTCCGTAATTTAAAATCTACGGCAAGATGAATGATGTAATGTGTAAGGATATCTTGCAAGATTATTTTCTGCCTTATTAGAGGAAAATTTTGGTCGCAACTATTTGTTTTAACAGAATAACAACATAATGAATGCATGCAAGCCTTTGCGAGCAATGGTTTTCGCACAAAAAAAATTTCGTTTTTGAAATGGCCAGCCAAAACGCCCAACATGAATGCAATAGAAGTTGACAAACTTCTGCCGAACTCTAAATATTCCAACTCAGCAGAAAATTCCAAAAAATGCAAGAAATGTCGAAAAAACCTACCATAGACGAACTTTAACCGTTCATTGTACGAATATTACGTTACTGCGCAATAGAATTTATTTCTAACGGTAATAAAATACTAATACTATAAAATATTAATTATAAATGTTGTTGATCGCTGTAGTTTTCTATTACAATAAATTTTTTTTTAATTTGCGAAGGTGGCCGGAAACTTTTGATAGCATGCGTTTTCCTTTGTACTTAATTTTATCAATTAAAATTATTGATATTTACATGTTATTCCACAATTAAGTTCCTAACTATCATGTCAATAAAATGAATAAATATCACTTTGAGATTCCTCTTCATATGGATATAGTTTCAAATTAACTGAAAAATTTTTGCTGGCCGGAAACTTTTGACCGCCACTGTATATATTTCTAATCTATTAATCTTTATAAAAACGATATAAATTATTAATTCGTCTAAAAAAGTTATTCCAATATACGTAAATTTTAAAAATGACTCTAAATTAAAAATATTCTTTATTAAACGTTATTTCTTAAAATTTCTAATGAAACTCACTTTTTTCCAACTCACATTTTTCACTTTTTTGTTTTTATCAACCTTTTTTAAAAGTCTCATTAAATTTATTCTGTAAACATACTTGTTGAGAACTTCATTCTTTTTATTTATTTTTCTTCGCGCTTTATATTTATTACGTGTCAATAAATTCATTTATTTTCCTTTTTTGTGAAATAATCCTCTGTGGAATACATTCTAATTGAAACTACTTTCGATTATAAATAAGTTAAATAATAATCTTTTAAATAAAATTATCGTTCGCGGAAGGTCCGTGTCTGGCTCTTGTAATCTCGGCGCTAGACGCTAATTTCTGTTTATATAAAGGGGTCGTGTTAGGGATTATCGGTGGTTCTAGAAAAAAAAAACTACTTACGCTAAGAGCCTTTGAGATGAGGGGATTATTCGATTGATCGGTTTTGAATGAGCTTTCGGGAAGTTATGACGAATGGTGCTTTATTAAGGAATGTTATTTTTTTAAGAAGAATTCACTTCGCCGGGATTAAAGAAGCTTTCTCAGATGATTTGACTGAAGAAATAAACTTATTAATTTGAAGTTGTGTGTGAAGATGTTTTCTTTTTCGCAATTTTCCCACGATTCCTCTGTGGTATATAGGAAGACCTTATTCTTTTCATCAATATAATTACGCTGCGACGATATCACTGGCTCCCAATTTCAAAATGTTATATATATATATATATATATATATATATATATATATATATATATATATATATACATATATGTATATATTTATATATGTAAGGAAATTTCTAGATATTATTTTACGATGTGTGACCCCCCCCCCCCCCCCTCCTTGTCCAAACTTGCTTTAAAGGTATAAAACTGTAAAACAAACTCCATGGAAAGGTAATCAATTTATCCATTTATAATGTCTACATTTTTAAGTATCGAACATTTTTTCTCTTTTTTATGGCCATCATGAAGTTTTATCCTCCTGTCAGATGTTTTCTATTACAGATTATCAAAAACTCGTAGAAAAAAGAAATTAAAAGATTATATGAGAAAATTTCTTCATATTAGTTTGTGATGTGTGAGCCCCTCCCTCTTTTCTAAATTTGCATTAAAGCTGTAAAACTGTACAGACTATCTCCATGGGCAGATAATTTCTTATCCGTTTATGACGTCTTAAATCATGGTATCCCTATTAAAGAGTTGTACTCGGACTTCTACATGAATCAGTAACAGTGAAATCATCAAGAATGTTTATTGAATTTTTTCGCTTTAGTAAATATATATATATTTAAAAAACACATCACTTGTGTCCTACGATTTCTTTAAACAAGCAACTATTTCTCGAAGCTTTAATCAAGACAACTGAATTCATGACTAATGTATCATAAATTACTTTTTTAATATTGCCATTATATATGTATACACTTTGTGTATATATATATATTAGAAAAATTAAATTTTCACGCATTGTTAAATTATTGTATAAACATTTTCCTTCTAAAATTATTCTTGCATTCATTCCGTTCATTCTTTTAGAAAACACGTATTTAATATCATTTCAAAATCTTCTAAGAAACATTTTCTCGTAATCATTTTTCTTTTATTTCTTAATCTTAAATTAATATTTATTCTGTTAAAATTATCTATTTAATACCATTTCTTTTTCTATATTTTGTTTTAAAAATTCAATTTTAGAAACCTTTTCATGAAAAAGACCACAAAAATTCTATTCTTTACATGGCTAACGATGGACTTCTTGTCTTTTTCAAGGCTATGTTTAATAAGTCCTGGTAACTGCATTGGAGCAAAAAATCTTCGGCATGTCACTACTTCAAAAGTAAAAATGAGCTCGGAGCTTAGATTTTCGTGGCATTTTTTGTTTTTTTAAATCTACATTTCTCTCTCAAGAGAAAGACACTGGAGTAAATCGAATGATAAACTAAACATCTTAATATAAAATATAGTATGTGAAAATATGACAAGTCTATGTTTCCAATGTTTTGTTTGTGTGAATGTTTTGCAACTACATTCTACTAGAGAAATCCAGATATATTTCTTCTTTTATGATGAATTGTTCTTTTAAATTTCGGGAAAACTGCCAATGTTTTTCATTAAGTTCAATAGGCAAATATCGACAACTGCATGAGAATTATGAAATGTGATGCTTACAACTGGTAATATAACGATGTCAATAAAAACATTTTACATTTATTTACTTAAGTAGGTGTCAAAAAATAAAAATCTAAAATATGTTGACATGTTTCGGTTCAATAGTAAAAACCTCATAAATAGTAAAAAAAATAATAATAAAAGACTCAATTCCCCCCCCCCCCCCTCCAAAGTAATTTATATTGTTGGTGAAGTTAACAGACTGGAAAAGACTATTCATTTTACGTTTGAATTTGAAAAAGATCATGCTCTTTCATTTTTAGACATGTGGCTTATGAGAGAGGGTTTTGTTTTAAAAAGGAAAGTTTACAGGAAGGAAAATAGTAGTCAGCATATTGTTCCAATTTCAGCGTATTTTCACTTTTGGTATAAATTCTCCACATTCCGTTTCATGGTTAATCGAGCGTTTAACATTTGTTTTTCTGAACGATGAGTTGATTTACATTTTTAGTATTGCTAAATTAAATGGTTAAAAAGCGATAAAATTAATAAACTAATTAAAAATTATAAGGGTAAATATAATTCACAAATTAATTTTAATTTGGTTGATAATGCGTGTGAGAGAAGGGAGGTTATTAGAGTTAAAAGGCTATCGTTTCCATATATAAGGGGTAATTTTGAGAGACTTAAAGATAAATTAAAGAAGTTTAAGGTAGAATTAGTTGCTAAACCACCTCCTAAATTGAAACATCTTCTGTATTGAGCTTTTGATCCGGTTGCACAAGATGATCTCGCAGGGGTGTATGAAATTCCATATGACAATGAAGGAGGGGGATATTAATTATTATATTGGTATGGCAGGTAGGAAATTTGGAATTAAGAGGGGAGAGCATGAATCCGACATTAAATTTGGTAGGGATAATACTGCGTTGTCGAGGTTGTTTTTAAAGAGATGAGTTAAGATTTGTTTCAAGGATAGCAGATTAGTGTTCTTTTCAAGTTTATACCACAAGTCAATCATCCATAAATCAATTGAGATATATTCTAAGAGGGATAGAGTGTGTAATATTTTTTCCTTTAATATTACGATTTTATGGTTGGAATTCCTTAGTAAATATTTAAAAAGTGAGTCTAATAGAGGGAGCCGCGGTAGGGTAGGCTATTTGCGATCATAGATGGTGCAGTGTTTGCATTTTTGTGTTTCTACTGATTGTATATGTGTTATGAATACGGTTTTTACTATTGAACCGATAAATGTCAACATATTTAAGGTTTTTTATTTTTGTGACACCTATTTAAGTAAATAAATGTAAAATGTTTTTATTTATATGTAAAGAAAAGGTGATGTACATTTGTTTAAATTTTTACGAAAACTAAGAACGATTTTTGAAATATAACGATGGTTATTGTCTCTATGTGCTTTAGAGTATTATGGAGCATATAATATGTGATATCGTGACATATGTATTTACGGAGTGATTATAAATAAAATGGCTAAAGTGAAAGGGCAAAGCAACATACAAAAATGAGAAAAATGGCTTAGGAACGTGGAATTACGAACGCCATCCAAGGGCGCTAGAGAAAATACATGCGATAGAATTACATTCAAATTACATGCAGTAGAAGAAACAATTAACAAAAATACTTCTTAAAATTTTCCTCTATTTTATCTCAAAACATATTTAACATTTACGAAAAATACTGTTGCAGAGAATTATGAAATTTTTTTGTAAGCAACTGGACACGCGAATTACATCGGTGCTACGAGATTGGCACAACCTTTCAAACATATTAAGTGTATGTCGAACATATCCGAATGCTGTAAAAATACTTCTTATTAAGTATGTCTGCCATGAAACAGTGGTTTTCAAAATAACTCCTTTTAATCAATTTCATAAGTAAAAATCTGCAAGAGACAAATAGTATGATTACAGCTGCCTTGCGATTGATCCGCTTAGTCTAATTTAACGCCTGTAAAAATTAATCAGCCAATGTGTTCTGAGTTGTCTTCTAAAATATGCGGCAGCTCCGCTATACCGTAATTATAAACGTCAATTCACTCAATGTTTTCAGCTCCCATTTTTATGGAAACTCCCTAGAGGCCCCGTATACTATTTACGTTTACAAATTTATAAAATATTTTCATTCTTTTTGTATGCCTGCTTTTTCCTTTCATTTTTGCCATGATAATTTGAATCCCCCTGCATATAATATCATTACAAAACTGTCAGATCAAATACCTGTACTAAGATTCTCTCACAACAGCTCGGAATTTGAATAAATAATTAAATTGTCCACGGTAAAATTTTATAATATTTTAGATATTTTGAATATTTTAGACTATCATATTATTTTGTGTGAAAATTATTAGATGTTCTTTCATGAAGATTTAAAAAAAAACTTTGGCTTGTCCTTTCTGAAAACTTTATGTGAATTTTATGTGAAAAAAAAATTAATTTATTCTCAGTCATTGCAATATAAGATATCTTTTAATATATATTTTATTACATTATTAAAATATTTAAACATGGTAACTTTGACGTTTGTATCTTCCCCTGATTCTTTATATTTTTAAATAGAATATTTCAATAAATTTTTTTATTAGGAAGTACCTTATTTATTTCTGTAATATTCACAAATATTTTCTCCTAATCTTATGTATCTTTTAAAAGTCAGATTTCGAATGTAATTCAGATTATTTCATGGTTAATGCTTACGTACTTATATGGTATTTCCTGGATGGCAGATTGTGTTTTTGGAAGTATTCATTGTTCATTTGTTTTTCTTTAAGAAGATATCTTTCCTCTTAGAAACACACCTAAATTTGTCCATTTTGTCTCAAAATATCTACTTTAGCAAGAAATAGTTTTTTTTTTAATCTTTCTGTAATGTTTTGTATTTAAAATTGATTTTGACATTTATGCTTAGATATGTTTTAAAGAAATGAAGAATTTGCACATGGAATAAAACCTTTTTTGTGAAATACTCACTGATAATTTTCATATTAAGAAAAATGAGGATTGATTATCCCCATTTAAAAAAGTCTTACTAAAATTAAATTTATAAAATTAAGTGTAAATACTATTTTATTAAAATACAGTTTTTGTCTCATATTTCAAATAAAACTGTTACATAAAACATTCTTATACACTTAACTTTAAACATCAGGTTGGGACTTACAAACGCATCATTTGTTTTTATTTTAAAACAATTTAAATCTCAAAAGTTAGCTGTATTTTTTCTATTTCTCTTTAAGCTCTTTATTTTCTTTAGATACATATTTAAAAAAAAAAGATTTTCTTTAAAAAATAGTGATTTACTTATAAAAAAGTGGATTGCTTTTTTAAAAAACTATGAATGTCCAAAAAAATATGAGTAGGTGTGTACACAAACCTACATCCACAGAATCTGCCACCAGTATTTATGATCAGATTTTTTTCTAGTACTCTAATTTAATATTAACCTATTCAGACCTGAGCATAAAATTACTCTACAAGTATATGTTTATTGCTTTTTCATAATCGAAATGACACCATAGATGACAGAAAGAGTCCTTTTTATGAAATCAGTTCTTTAGAAGACTGGTTATTTAGGTTTACAAACATGGATATAAAGGTACAAATCGCTTTAAAACATCAGTTTAATTATCAGTAATATATATTTACGCATTAACAAAATTAAGCCCTTTAAACAAGTAAATGAACAGCAAATCCTCGATTTTTTTTTTTATTGTACAGCATTTAAGTTAAATAATCATGAATATTTCTTAATGTCTTGATCACAATGTCTTTAAAGATTTTTCGAAACTCGTATGAAAATAATATTTATTTTAGGAAATAATATTCATCAGTGTTGCAGTTTTTGGTTTTGTTTTAAAGCAAAAAGTATTCAGCTTATAGAAATAAAGTAAAAATACAAAAAATTCTAGCAGTTTAGTTTTTAGGAGGAAAAGAATGTAGGTACACATTTGTGTACCTCATTCCTGCAGAGGTTAAGAATATTTTTACTTCGAAATTTTCTGTAGTTTTCATGGTTTAATCAAGGAAAATATTTTAGTAGAAAGATGAGAAAGAACTGTATCCACCGTAGTCAAGTACATTGTTAAAAAATTCTGCAAAGTTTATAAAATCTTTCTAAGAAACAAGGATTTTTAGAACTTTTTATGCAACAGATACAGTTTTACATTTTGAATAAAAAATTAAGGTTGTTACGACTTTTTAGAAACCTGGAATGCTTAGAACTTTTTTACGTAATTGCAATCCGATTTACACAAAACATTTTAGTAAAAATACTGTAATTTTAGTAGATTTGTTCGTAAAACTACAGATTTTTGCAGCTTTACAAAATCTGATTTTGTAGATTTGCATGTTTTTTCTGTTCAATGGGCAGATAAAATTTAGCAAGCATACAGAATTTTGTAAATTTACATATGTTGAATTAGATATTTTTTCTTTTACTATGTAGAACAACTGCAACATTTTTAAATACTTAAATGTTAAAATTCATAAATGATAATATCTTATTCAACAAAATGCATTCAATGATTTTGTAAACTTTTGTAAACAAATGTGCACTCAGTTGTTTAATAAAAATCATATTTTCACCGAAAAACTAGGATTTCCCTCATTATAAAATAAGGAAAATCAATATATTTCAAGTAAACTTACGCCTACCAAGTAAACATGTCTATCTGCTATAATACCTGCGGTTGTCTACA
This sequence comes from Maratus speculifer, assembly GCA_964019185.1. Taxonomy (NCBI): domain Eukaryota; kingdom Metazoa; phylum Arthropoda; class Arachnida; order Araneae; family Salticidae; genus Maratus; species Maratus speculifer. Next base: position 4,259 of record CAXHSM010001445.1, on the reverse strand, counting down.
TTTTTGTGCTTGCAGATGATTTGCGGTTACATCCAAGTGTCAATGGAAAGTTTTAAACTCCTTAAAATGCACATTCATTCACACCAATATTTTCTAATATTAAAATGATTTTGATGAAAAACTTCCATTTTTCTTGAACACAGCTCAGTTGTTAATATTGCTGTCACAAATAAGTTTCACTTGAACAACTGATTCGGCAAAATGAGTACAGAAGTAATTAATTAATTTTATATTTAAAAAAAACTTCCGAGTACACTCTTTATACTGGCAGGTGAATTTCAAGCATTTTTAATTTCATTCAAATTCCTAACGCAGACCTGCTACTTTTTAGCTGAACGAATAAATATGTCATAAATATTTCTTTTAGAAATTTAAAATATACACTCTTGAGACTATGGGTGCAAAATGTGAATAACGTGTAGAAATAATTTATGAAGATGCTAAAATAATATGAGGTTTAATAAGACTAAAATATGCGTTTCAAACATTTTAGTGCTGTCAAGCCTTTGAAAGCTCTTCATCAAAAAATATTTTAATGTACGTCATATTTTAAATTATGCTGTTTATTTATATAAATAGTCTACTCCGTTTAGGAAATGTGAGGCACAATAATTGTAAAAGTTGAATGTATAAGTAGTATTTTCTTGAACTGAACACTATTAAAAAATATATATATTGTTATTGAGAGAAGTTTCATTTTTTCATTTTATTACATTCCTCTGTTTTTATTCGCCACTCTCCTTTTAAAATGCATAGCTTCGCAGTCAAAGTAACAGTGTTTCAGATTAAATTGAATAGAAGAAAATATTTATGATATATATAACATGTACCATGAGCTTTAATACAATACTTTTCTCAAGTTTTCTGGATTTATTTTCAGAATAACGAAGAATAATTTATGTTAAACGTTTTTCATTGTTTTTACACAGGATTTCTATACATTCTCTGAGAGTATTATTCTATGCACTATAGATTTTTTGCTAGTGGATGTTCAGGTTTCCTATATTTATTTTCAGGATATTAAATTGTAAATTAAGAATAGTGTACCACAGGGCGTCGTTTCCATACGTGATTGTTTTTACACTGGATTTCTATGGATTCTCTGAGAGTGTTATTCACTAACCGATTTTATGTTTCTACTTTCAACTTTTATGATTATTAGCTCTCGCATTTTCATCTTTGAAAACAGTAAGCTTTTAAAATAAATATAATATATTTTATGTTTGAATCAGGGTGAAATATTGCGTTTCGGCTCAAGATGTTATTACAATTGTGATGTACACTGCTTATTCTATATAGTTCGAATGTACACTGGTATGTGGCCTTTAAAGTGGGCACAGTTTTTAAATTCTCATGTTATTTTTGCAATGTTTATGGAAAGAAATTTCAAGAATCATTTCATGAGTTAGTATATATAATTATTAATTTATATTCGAGATAAAATATTTTTCATGTTTTCTAGAATATATGCTTTTCCAGATGTTTCTATCTTCTGTTTTTAAAATCGTCCAAAATACATGTTTTTTTTTTTTTGTTTTAAATGATAAAACAAATAATAAAAATACAAAAATATATTTGGCTGCATATATTAATTCTCTGATAAAGTTTTCAATTGGTAATTTAACTCAATTCTTTTTTTTAGATTTGAGAAATATGACGATTATCTTTAGTTGTTATACGATGGGTCTTCTCTGTGTGTTCTTGCATCGATAGTTCAGAAAACTAAAATATAGCCTTTTAAAACATTCCCTTTTTTATCCGGTAAAAAGAGCTTATGAAATCTCAAAATCTATATCTTCAAATCCTCCTGAGATCGAAAAAGATAAAGTATCTACAGTTTAAGAAAGGATTCGAATACAGTATTGCAAAAAGCATTTGAGAAGATTTGGCTATTTCAGAGAAAATCACGCTAAATATGGATTTAAAAATGTAAAAAAGATTTTCAAAACTAAAAGCTTAATATACTTAGTTACGTAACTTTTATTTCCATTGAATATACAGCTAAAATTTCATTTTCTTATCGCAAATTATGGAAATCACGTACATGCAAAAAAATCATTCTCATATATTATATATATATATATATATATAATATATATATATATATATATATATATATATATACATATATATCAGTGCTGGGCACGTTCTCAAAGTAAACGAACTAACTCAAACTCACGTTCAATTTCTGAAAAGTGATTTAAGTTCACGTTCAAATTCAAACGAACTCGTTCAAATCAAACTCATTTGTAAAAATGAACGACGTTCATTAAAAAGTTCACTTTTTTTATAATGTTTGGATATTATAGTCCAAATTTACAAAATTTTGAGAACAAAACATTTAATTATTGGATATGTAAGATAGAGGTATGCACGGACGGAAAATTCCAGGCCCGATCCATAGAAAAAAAAATGTCCGGCCCGATATTAAAATAAAAATTTCGGCCCGAGCCCAGCCCGATATAATAGCTAAAAACAAGGCCCGACCCGGCCCGATATAATAGATTAAAACAAGGCCCGAACTTGGCCCGGCCCGGAAAAAAAAGTTGAAATTTCGCACCAAACCCGGCCCGACTCCGAGTACATTTCTACAGGACATTGATATTTACCCTTACGGAAGAGTTCTGGCCAAAAAAAACTTACCTTAGTCTGTTTATAATCCCCATTTATGCAGAAGTGCCGTAGGCTGCGATGTTTATGCTTTCTTTTAAAATCTTTCCGATTTAGACATATTTCCGCCTTACAAAGTCCACCTTGTACAGAGAGTTTACTGTATATATCTATTTTCGGCGAAATTGTATACAGCCCAGGTCCGGTTCGGCGCGACCCGAGTCTGCAGAAGAAGTAAGACTAGGATATTAACCAGAGAAGTGATATCCAGACTTAACCCGTCCTGAGGCTCGTGTAGGCCTCTAAATGGCATTTGAAAGAGGGAAAAAGTGTACTAAGGTCTGGAAAAATTTTAAATAAATTATGAAAAAATTGAACGTAAATTTGAACGTAATTTCGTTCAAACTCGTCTATTTTTTGAATTTCCGTTCAGTTCAAACTCGTTTATAAAATTGTGAGCGAAGTTCAGTTCAAAGTTCACAAATAGTGAGCGAAACTCGTGAGTTTTCGTTCAGTAAGCGCGTTCATACCCAACACTGATATATATATATATATATATATATATATATATATATATACATACTATGTTAAAAAGTGTTATTATAAAACTAAAGGTGTGTTATCTATAATCAGAATTTCAATATAAAACATATTTTGAGCTATAAAAATTGCTTTAGTGCTCAATAATATAAATAAAAAATTAAGTACATCGACAAGAAGAAAAATTCAATTTGTGATAATTTATTTAATTTTTTTATACATAAATATGATATGTGTTTTTTGTAATTCACAACACTGATTACATTTCGAATTTCTTCTTTCAAAGCAATATTTCATAAAAAAAATTCTTCCATAATTCCATACAAATTTTTTAAATAATTTAAATTTAAAAAAAAGTAGAAATCAGAATTAATCTAACTTCGTGAGTCTGTACGGTTTACGTTTTTAATATTTTACATTTTTTTTGTTCAGAATTTTATTTTCTCCTCCCTAGACGGAGCTGCAAACTTTGTGTAGTTGGAATTGTATCAGCCGTTTTTTAATAAATTGCTTAGATTTTTTTTATTCGTGATGCATAAAAATAAATACATTAAACGAATAAAAAGAACAATTTTTATATTAAAAGTGTATTATATTAGGACAAAAATAAAATTCAATGAAAATTAAGCAGTTTTTTTCTTTTAGCAAACAGAGATACGCACAAAGTCAATTAAATAAACATTTATGGGAACATCGTGTTTGTGAATCTAAAAAGTAATCTCAATAACAGAGGTTAAATCATTTCCAAATTGAAGAAAACTGAAAACTCATAAAACTAAATTCTCATAATGTTAGTTCTTTTTAACATATATAATTGTAAAAAGCTTTTAAAAAATAAAGTGTAATTTTTTATTCTTTAAAAAATGTTTATGAGCCGTTAATCTTTATTGTAAATTTAATCTAATTTTAATTATTCTTTGAGTAAAATGAACCTAATAATAAATGGCCATTTCTCTATTTCTGCAAATTTTAAGTTTTAAAACGCCCCTTTTCCAGAAAATTAAATTTTGGGAAATGATCGAAAACCGATGACTGCGTCCAATGGTTTTCAAAGTAAACCAAGATTTTACAATAAGAGAAGTAGACGCTAAAACTTTTCTTTTCTGATT
>CAXHSM010001444.1:0-16000 GCA_964019185.1 Maratus speculifer | reverse complement strand
GAACTATTCAACCGATCGCCTTATTGTTGCTATTTTTAGAATAAGAATAAAATATTTTTTTCTGGTATTTATGTAACTGAAAGTAAAATTTTCTTATACACTCATTTCGAGCTCATAAAAAGTAAAAATAAAATGGCGCTTGTATTTCAAATGATCGTCATTTGGTAAAAATCAAATTTTCAATCTAAATGGCAAACTACAGAGAATTATCACTCCATAATTTGATGGTCCAATTTAATTAAAATGCTTGTAATTAAGAAAAAACTAGGTCGACTGATTGTCATTTCACGGAGTGCAACTGCAGGTACTAGTGGTTGTGCAAGGCTTATTAAACTTTTTTTTTTTTACTTTATACCCAAAAACTGAACTATGTACGCGCAATGTCAATAAATGCTATACAAAAAATTCGACAGTGATATTTCTTTGCAACTAAAAAAATTCTAATATACGATCGTGATTTATCAAAAATCGTTTGAAGCTAACGGAAGAAAACCCACAAGTGAGATATTTGGAGAGACAATCTGACATATCGGATGGTAAAGTAAGGAATTTTTTTTTTCATTTTAAACTTTAGCAATTTCATTTTTTTATTGAATTTTCAGTTGCATCAAATTTTATTACATACGTTATAACCTTTAAATTTTAGCATTCGACTTCTTGGCAGAGCATAAAATATGCTGCAAAATAGTAATTTGTTTCAAACCTCTAAAGTTATTTTTCCAAAATTGGCTGCTTTAAGGCACATGTTTTTAAACCACAACTGTCATTAGTAAAATTCCATATTGACCGCATTCTGTTCTTTAATCAATACAAACTATCATAGATGTCTATAATTTTAAATATAATTAATGTAAGGAAGTAAGTCAAAGTGATCAATATATATAAATCTCTTTAGATTATATTTGGATATATTTGATCATAAGGGGTCATTTATATAATAAAATCGAACTTAGCTTTTAAATTCTTTTTAAGAACGCCATTATTTTGTAGTATATCTAAATTTTTCATGCGAAAATTTTTGAAATTTCAAATTAAAAATATATATATATATTCATTAGTGAAATATAAATTATAGGAAAACGAACCAATTATTAGTAAACAGAAAGCATACATGTGGTATATTTTTAATTGAGTGCGAAGTTTGCAGAACGAGAGTTACATGCATAACCTCGAATTAAGGAAATTAGATAGTTAAACATTTTTTTGAAATTTTATGTTTCAGCATAAATAGTTTATATTATGTAATGAATTATATATATATACATATATTGATTGTTGTTACAGCAGTTAAATTTAAATACATTTTCGTTTACACGAAATAAATACAGACAAAATAATTCAGGTCTTTCACCAACATAAACCGAGGCTTATGTACTTCGACTCTAATTCGACTGTTTTCCGAAGCTGGAATTAATCGAAAAAGGGGGAATTTTAATGCAGGTTTTCAATCATGTTTCTAACATCAGTTTTAACTTATTGACAAAACAGAAGATTATTTATTTAGCGAATGTCCTATGGTATATTGATATCTAAGGTGTGGTTCCTAACGTATAGGTTACAAGGATGCAGCTGCTATTTTAAAATCTACCACAACGTCAGAATTCTGATTTAAACAGAATGTCTCGCACTAAATTTTATTTTAACTAGACAGGTAAAATCTCCTGAAAACTTGTCTGTGATAGGACATTTACACCGCTTATTTTATATTTCCATCTGTAAAAAATACAGCCCGCAAATGCGTTCGATGCTGTTTTGGTGTTCTAGTGAAAATATCTACTCACCATACTGTATGCCATTTGATAAGAACATTTAATAGGTACTCATTCGCAATTGGATATATAACATTATCATAATAAAGATTACATTTATCTTTCATGAGCAAATGTGTATTCATGTAATCCAGCAAAATTAAATCCGCATCGAAACCGCCCAAATCCGTTTAGCTGGTGCCATGGTTAAAAAAAATTACTTATCAAAAATGAAAAAATAAAATAAAAGTCAAAAAGGCTTATTATTAAAAGTGTTTTTCTTGAAACTGTTTTTTCTAAACTCGATTGATTTGTCATACTTAAACCGTTCGTCGTCCTATTATGCAAATTAACCTAAGATTTTTTAATTGGAACAAAAACTTGTGATTGCGAGTTTTCTATCCTTTTTGAAAGAGAAAATTAACGCTATAAATTCACTTTAAATTTCAAATTGTATTTATTTTGTGATGTTATGATTTGTCTTATGAATTTAATTATATCCTCTAATTATATTTTAAGAATCTACGTAAATTGTTTGTTTTAAGCATTTATTAAAAACGCAATAATCTTTAATGGTTTACAGTATACAGCATACTGAACCTTGGAACAAGAGAAGCTAGATAAATAAAAATATGAATATACTTTTATAGAAATATATTCACACATATAGACGAAGTTACATAACACTCATTGCCAAAAAACCCTTTTTTCCCCATATGCATTGTTTAAACAAAAAATAAATCAATTAAAAAATCACAAAAATGCCCTAAAAAACAAGTCATCGGCACACAGACGTCTCTTAATGCTGCGATGGAAAATTACTCTGAATCTTAATAACATCATCAAATATAAACTCTAATAAATATCTGTAATTATACGAGATATTTGCAAATATTGATTCAATTTATCTTTAATAGTAAGGCCTATTCGCTCCAGTTTGCTATAGAAAAACAAGATTCTCTTCTCCCTTTTCTAAACAAATCCTTTTATTGTTTGATCATCATACAGCTGTTAGTCGTAGCAACTTTTATTCTTGGTGTTTAGACAGTACATTCATTGAGTGATTAGTATTCTGCTCTTTCTCGGTCTAAATACACTAACAAAGTTCGTGTACAATAGAATGACATAAAATAACTTTTCTTTTATTTTCACTCCTGTAAACGATTCCTTATGCTGAGTGTTAGTCTAGATTTAAACGAAATATAAGCTTGCGTGTAAATCGTGCAAAGAGGCGGCATACTATAGTTTGAAGGTTTTCATAAAGAAGATTAGGAAATTAATTATGATAATTTTAAATAGGAATTAATTAAAAAATAATGTAAATGTTAAATTAGAATTCGGTTGAGTGAAACCTGTGAAGTATTAAATTAAGTAAAATAGGCTTTTTTGGAATTATTACAATAAATGTTTGTTTGTGTTTATGACGGACAATAATCTACACTTGGGATATCGGCCATAAAGGGGTGGAGTGCCATCCGTGGGGACTTTCTAAGGGAACCTAATCCGTATTTACGCAAGGAAATCCAAGGTTCGAAGAAAACCACGGAAAACTCCAAACGGTTAGCCAACGGATGCGATTGGGTTCGAACCCAGTATCTGTCATCTACTAGTTTCGGAGGCAGAACCTCTCGGCCGCTGATTGGGCTATTACAATAAATAATTCTACTTACTCTTTAATGCATGTTATAGCCGATCAGCTTCATACTAGTTTTTATTATATATATACAGGGTGTCCAGCAAAGGATTTTCAGATTTTAAAATTAAATAATTGGAAAACTAAGATCGATAAAAGAAGGAAATAAGTTGTTCATTTTACAAGCCTTAAAAATCTCTTACAATAGCTTCAAAATTAGTTACAACTTCTGTCGATAGGTAGCAATGAGATATGCTTAAATAAAGGATCAATCTTCTTACTAATGGAAATGAATGAAGTAATCTATTCTGTTCAGAGGGCTGGTCACTCCTACACGGTATTAAGTTTATGGACATTTGATGCATTTCTATACTTAAAATATCTGTTGGGGAAATTAATATTTTAAAATTCTTTCTTCTGCATTTTTTTAAAGGGTTTTTTTCTTATTTATTAAAACAATTCTAAAATCTATGCTTAAATTAATATTTTATGTGTCAAAAACTGATGAATTTCGAATAAAATTGTAACGTTTCATATTAAACTAAGTTTATACTTTAGAAAAAATTTGAAAACTAAGAAAAACAGAGACAACTTAAAGAAGTGTATACAAAAAATAGAAGTTAAAAATGCGTGCTCGCGATAGGATACGTATAGCAGCTATACGTTTAAACGATATACATATATCCGTATAATACGTTTTTCTGCTATACGGAAACCCTAAAATATACGTTTAAACGTATCAAGATATTACGTATAAGGCTTATCAGTTAAGCGTATATTTTAGAATACGTATGTTCAATGTATACGTATATTCCACGTATCGTATCTAATTTAAATATTGGACTTCATCAGTCTTATGTCACTGAATGAAGAATAATTTGGAAATCGGTGACGTTACGAGAGGAAACCGTACAGTATGTCTTATATATACAAGATTAAGCAATGAAAAGCATATATTTTTAAAAACAGTTTGCAAAAATTTCACAAAATATCAGACTCCTGATTGACCAATCTCGTTTCACTAACAGTGAAATATCTATTTTTAAAATAGCGAGTTATTTCCGTGAATTGCAAAAGTATTTTGCAGTATTGTACTTTGAATTTATTGAGATTTTTTTTGTTCATCTCATGGTAATGAGCACAAATACCCCGATATTTTACATTTTGTGTAGGTAATGTATACAAATTGCATCCATTGTAAATAACCAGCAAAATTAAACACTTTTTGATAAAAGAATGAGAGTATAAATGTTTCAGATTTATTGTGAATTCTTGTTAAATTTAGTTTTTTCTTTTTAATTATTTAAAAATTATTTATTCACTTATTATTTTATACTCAGGATTGCACCCGAGCGTAAATGCTATTCTTTACACGGAGCTAATATTTTCTAACTTTGTTAATGTATAATGAAATTTCATTTTTTTAATCTTGACATTCTCACCAAAACATACATAGAATCACTTTATATCAAGTATTAACTGAATCTGTTGTTTGATGAAAATCCGTGCATTAATTCTAGAGATAGAGCTATTGCAGAAATCATATATAAAATACAGCAAAGTAGAGCCACCTCTTGAACGATTTACATACAAAACTAGTCAGCAACAATTTCTACCGGGAACTACTTGAATATATAGGGGAGACTGGGATGCATGTGAACAGTTCACTTAAACATAGCTTTTTGTCATAACTGGGTTGATTTCTATAAGCAAAAATACTCTATATAGTATACAGAAATTTTTTTTACGCATGGTATTTTTTTTTAATTAACTTTACAGTCCTTCTTACTTTTCTTAATAGTTTATTGAATTAAAAAAAAAAAGTTCATATGTGCCCCAACGAAAGAGCAGTTTTAAACACATAAAGGAAACATGTGAACACAAGGAAAAAAATTTTCACATGTTTTTATTATCTTTTTCATATGTTACCTTAATCATTAGTTGTACTACCGTAATTTCGGGTGTATAAGCCGCGGATCAAACAATTCTTTTTGGACCCAGAAATCTTATTTAGTGATTGAAGACAAATATTTACGGCGATCTAACTAGTTATATATGTTTCTTAAAAAATTCTGGGTCGAAAAAGAATTGTTTGATCTGTGGCTTATACACCCGAAATTACGGTATCTATTAAATTCACCATAAAGAAAAATATTTGCATATTTATTTAGTTTCTGAGTGATATGTTTAAGCAAAATATTATAAAATAAAAATAAGTAGATTTGGTGGGGCTTAGATAATTGATAAAATATTGTTGCAATATAACAAAAAAAATAAAGAAGTAAAGTTGAGAAAATAATTAAAGAATTTAAATTTCGCTTAGGGCTTCTTGTTTGAGGGAGATTTTAGGGAGGGGGCATTTGGATAATATTTATAGGAAAACTACCAAAAGGCGAAAGATTCTCATTCCTATATTTGCCTTATTTGCCTGTAAATTAAGGATAAAATATTGTTTTACATTTATAAGCTTTCTCCAAATTTAATTTCTTTTGCTTTTAAAAGAAAGGGGTGAGTCAGTAATGGAGATTTCACGGTAGTTATAAGTTTAAAAATTTTATTTTCTTAATATATATATCTATTTTCAAAATACCAAATAAAATAGCTGTTTTAGAAATGGAAGTAAACTAATACTACAAGTTTGCAACAAATGAAACAGAAAAATCTGCAAAATTGTTAAACGTAATATTTTTTGCATTAATGATGCATAAAAAATAGTATTGAAAACTGTTAAATAATATATAGCATTTATTGCAATTTAGAAAACGTGAAATTTATTTAAATTACAATTGAACGTAAAGAGCTTGTTGCTTTTTATGTATTTGCTGACAGTTGTGTTTGTAGAAGTTTCTATTACACAAAATCAACTTTATATGATAGAAATGTCTTCTATTTCTATAAAAATATAGATAATGGAGCTGGCATTATTTTCACGAAGTTCACTAAAAGGAATAGAATCACTGAATGATTATTGGGCAATTTAATGGCGTACCCAGATCTGCCCCAACTAGGCGCTTCATAAGTGTCCCACATTCCCACAAGAGTTAAAATGACAAATCATTAGCATTTCTCAATTTAAAAAAGAAAAAACATCATAAATATTTATTAGTATCCATAGTATATGTTAAATAAAGAAGAAAAAAAGAATAAATAAATAAAATTATTCTTTTATCAAGCTGTAGATTTTACTTTTGAGTACAGTAAGTAGTATTTTCGCTCCTGGAGACAAACAAAATGTCGAAGAGTTTCAAAAATTTTTTCCATATGTCTACAGGTGCTCCCATCTTTGAAATAAAAAAACATATAATAACTAGTGGAAAATGGGAATGTTCTCATATGCCCCGTTTTCACATGTGCCCCAGTCTCCCCCATATATGTTACTTAATTCTGTGTATTAAGTCTTGAGATAGAGAACCCACAAAATCCATGTCACATACAGACAGACAAAGTCACAGACCCATAAGCTGACAGGCAGATATTTTGTAAAAACTTTGAGTTTGAGTGAAGAAGTGCTTTGAGGTCTATAGCTACAATGGCTGTTACATCGATTGATCCAGAAAACACAGAAACAAATACAGAACATTTTATTATTAGAGAAAAACCAGTACATACATTTTTAATACACATCACAGGGACAACATAGACACCCATGCCGCTAGCTGGACTCGAACCAGGGACCAGCGGTGTGGAAGCAGCTGCCGCTGCCAACCACGCCACTGAGTCGGCTTGTAAAAACATGTTTTTCGGACTCTTTTACCCTTAAAACGTGTAAACCCATCGAAAGTATTCCCGAATCTAATACCTTCTTCTTCTAAAGATACAAGAAAATATAAAAAACTAAGTACTGCGTTGCAGATTTTTCAAAGATTAGTTTGATTCTACCCACAACTAATGTAAGACATTTTATAATAAATAACTTAGCTTTTAGGAAAAAAAATTAAACTGGGGAAGTATTCAAATGTTTTTAAGTACCTGCATAACAAGTAGTAGTTAAGTAAACACATCGTACTTCTTTGAACAAAGAATCGCGATGGGGATATTCTACCGAATATTTCTCAATGTCTCTAATCCGCAAAAAAGTATTGAAACATCAAATTTCATACATTGAATGAAAAACGTTTAAACGTTTATACGTTTAACCGCTTGGGTAAAATCCGTATATACGATGTACCGTATATGCTGTTTCGTGTAATACGTATAACTGCCGGTGCCGAATTATACGTATAGCACATACGTATTTCTTATAATACGTATTAAACGTATACTCGTATAAACGTATAATCGGGAGCTCTATTAAAAATGTTAATTTCCCGAGGCGATACTTTATATATACGAATGCATCAAATCCCCTGAGACTTTAGTGAGGGGAATTTGAAGCCTTAGTGACCAGCCCCCTTCAGAAACGTATTTTTTTTTAGTACTCGACTAAAGCAGATTGCAAAAGATCCTGATTAGAAAATAATTTTCAGACTTTTCAAGAAATTTAAGTGAAGTGGCAGAGTAGTTGATGATTGGAATGATTGCGTGAAAAGGACTTTCACTGCACCCCATTCTTGCAACTCTGCACTGCGACTTCACCGGGCAACACTACCAGTTGACAAATTTTGAAACTATTGTATCAGATTTTTATATTTTTCAAAATTAAAATACCACCTGTTTTCTTCTTCTATCAACATTAATTTCCGAGTTATTTGATTTTAAAGTCAGGGGCTCTTATAAGGACTCCTTCTAAGTTGGGGCTTTTCATTTTTGCAAAAGGCCCCACCAGTGACTGAGAGGTTCTGATCTTTCAACTGTTAGACGGCAGGTGCTAGGTTCGAACGCCGGCCTAACCGTTCGGAGTTTGCGTAATTTTCTTTATACGTTGAGTAAATACGGGTTAGGTTCCCATAGAAAGACCCCCGCGAAGGGCAACCGCCCAGGGCCTATATCCCTCGAGTAGATAATCGGCCGATATAAAATAAACCAAATCATTTTTGCAAATATACTTTCGCATCCTATTTTAATTGTCTTTGTTTAAAATTCTAATAAAATAATGATCGCAGAATTCAATTTAACATTTTTATGATAAAAATTTAAAGAAAATTAAACCTACTTAAATTACAGGGCTCTCAAATCTTCCAACAACTTAACATAAATATTTTCTTAGAAAAATATTCTTTATATATTTTTCATGCAAACTGCATGGAAATCACCTTCGGAATTAAATTCTTGCGCAAATACTGTAGAAACCTACCATAAAATTTTCCATTAAAAAATATTGGTGTTCATTTCACGGAGCAGTTGGGAGCCCTTAAATTATATATAAACGTATATTTTCGCAGAAGAAAAAAGTAAATTTTTACGAGGTTTGATTTAGTTTTAAAAGGTGTAAAGAAATTTTTTTTAACTATACAATCTTACGTACTCTTGTACGAATTTAGGAAAAAATACATGTTTGTAGCTAATGTTCCATAAGTTTTAGCCTTAACTTTAAAATATTTTTATATATTTTTTTCTGGAATTTAAGACATTGAAATTTATTTCTAGATTTTTTTTATTTCTTGAAAAAGAAAAATGTAAGTTGAGGTATTTTCACGACATCTGCTTATTTTGCAGAAACGTTGCGTATTTTATTAATTATTTTAATGAAAAACAAATTTTTGAGTGTCATTTCCTAGATTCTGGGATGAGTTATTGCGTCCACCGATTGATCGTTATTTTTCGGCACTTTCCCATACAACAGTTATCAAGACGCTACTTTTTTATGTATCAACGAAAAGAGATTACTGGTTTCTATTTCAGTATGTGTGTAATGATTTATTTTCAATGAAATTTTATTTTATAATTTCCATTTCATTTAAATAAAAAAACTTAAATTTCAGGTTGTGAAAATTGTGTTTCACCTTAATTTCATAATATTTATTTCTCAATGGAAACTGTTTCCGTTGAGAATTTTTTTGAAAGTCTTATGTCTTCCTTCAAAACATCATTTTAAAGTGAATTCACATAAGTAGAAGCTATTTATTTGAATAGAAGGTTTTATCTGATTTTTAGTTTGCCGAAGAAGAATTTCCCTAGGATATTAGAAAATAAAGGAATTTTTTTCACATTTCGTAAATAAAAATCACGTGTCTTCTTCCGCCCCCCCCCCTTTTTTTGAGGGGGAGGAGCTACTTTCACCAATAACTTCATACAGTGTTGTTACAATACAGTGAGGCTAACTTTTGTTAATTATTTAATGCCAATATTGGTTGCCTGGTAATCCATAGGCTGTTCTCAAATCCAAAGGTGGTATTTTTAAACACATTTCGACATAAATTTAAAAGAAAGCGTGAAATTTACAGATGTTCTGTTTCAGAAACTATGTAGTGGAATTCTGCTTCCCATTTTCATGCAAAGTAAAAAGATAATTCGGAAACTAGCATAAAAATTGGAGTTTAAAGCGAATTTCCAGAAACGAAACCGCATGAAGTTTTAAAAACGGTTTGCCTGGTAATCCATAGGCTGTTCTCAAATCCAAAGGCGGTATTTTTAAACACATTTCGACATAAATTTAAAAGAAAGCGTGAAATTTACAGATGTTCTGTTTCAGAAACTATGTAGTGGAATTCTGCTTCCCATTTTCATGCAAAGTAAAAAGATAATTCGGAAACTAGCATAAAAATTGGAGTTTAAAGCGAATTTCCAGAAACGAAACCGCATGAAGTTTTAAAAACGGTTTGTCACGGGAAAGAAATCATTTGCATATTGTTATGCATGACGACCGGTAATCTGCACGAGAGATATCGGCCTGTGGCATTGCCCTCCGTTGGGAACCTAACCCGTATTTACGCAAGGCTCAAAGAAAACCATGGAAAACTCCGACCCGGCTAGGCAGACGGACGCGATTGGGTTCGACCACAGCACATTCCACCTATCACAGGGTGGCGAGTGGTTAGATAAAAACACAGTATATATAGATAGTCAATATACATGACAAATACAAGTATTTTGTTAAAAAATATTCAATTTATATAATCTCTTTCTATTATATGAAGTGCTTTCTGTAAGAAAATACTGGCAGTTTTCCCTTTTCTTGACTGTGTTTTTCCCGGTTTTCCCTGTATCAGCTTTGAGAGCAGAACATCTCAGCCACTTGTGGGCTTTTTTCATATTAGTAAGTAATTTATTTATCAGAAGACACATTCGATCCTAAATCTCTTTAGCAGTCTGGCATACCAATTTTTTTATTTTGAAAATGTGTCAGAAAATCCGTTATAAATTTTCGCGTTGCTGAGAAGAGAATTTGAAAACTGCCTTAAAATTCCAGTTTTAAAAATAAAAATAAATTCTTAAATTATTTAATTTTTACTCGAAAACTAATTCTATACTCAACAAATTTTCCTTTATAAAAAGTTTTAAGAGGCCTCATTCAGAAATAATTGGTAGGAAATGTAAGCTTATTCTTTTAAATTGCATTTTTCTGAAATAGGTAATTGTTCATTTATGCAACCTTTTTAGTTAACTGTAAAACTCAATAAATCTACTTTTAAATAATTCATAGACGTGAATTTGTTGAGAGAGAATTTTTTCTTTTCTAAAATTTACTGATTTATAAAGCCTGAATAAGAGAAAATATATTTTGTATTTCTTGCAATGTTTTTGAAAAAGTTTTCTGTAATATCGCAAAATTAAGATTATAAAATGAAACGTGAAATATATGTTTATTTTAAAAATAAATAAATAAAGCTGGTCTTCTCCTTAAAAATTGCCTTTTTAAATATTTTTTTCGAAAATTATAATGGTTATGCTGTTTAAACTCATCTATTTTTATTTAATTTTAAGTCACTTGTTAGACAATAGATTGTACTATTATCTGAAACCAATTATGGTTCCATAAATTTGTCATATTCTTTGTGTGAGCGGCGCCTATGAATGTGGTTTTTATTTTGAATATTGGCAAAGGCTTTAGAATGTTTTCTATTCTATTGTTTTTTCAGTTGAAACTCATTGTGCCTTCAGTATCACCTGAAAGTATTTTTCTTCTATGTATCATCTTTCATTTTAAACTGTTTTAAGTGGAACATAAAACTTCACAACAGATACAAGAGGCAAAATTTTTATTGCTCTTACTCATTCAAATAATTTTATTATCGTTTGAGCGTGAACTAGGTGCCATTGATTGTTTTAAGAATGAATAGGAACTTTTTTTTTTCGTTTCGCTATAATTGCCAGTTTCTATAAATTGAAATGCAATTTATCTTTTACATTTTTTCATTTCAAATGCGTACTTTTAAAGTAATTGTTTCAGAAATGAAATTGTTAAATATGCTGTTTCCTTTTTTATTTAATTTCAATTTTGCTAATTTTGAGATTAACCCTTTACACTCCAGAGATGACTCTCATTCACCAATAATGTTGCCTGGTGTCCCATGTAAATTGGGACGTCCAGTGCTTTGAACACCACTATTATCTGATGGTTTATTTCACCATCCTTTATCACAGATTATTCGGCCATTAGACAAAGCGAAGAAAGTTAATTTAAAATACTGGTGACCAGAGAGTTTGGATCACTCATTTACGCGGAACACTAGTGATCAGTGAGAAACACCTCTGGAGTTCAAAGGATTAAAAAAATATGCTTTTTGAAAATCACTTCTTTCATATTTATGAAGGTTTAAGCGTCTCGATACTAAGGTACATTTTTCACGGCGTAAGTGATGACTCTTGAAAAAAAAAATAAACATAAATTTAAGCTTTTGTAAAAAAAAAAAAGAAAAAAAAAACAAAAAAAAAAAAAACAAATTAAAAAAAAATGTTACACAGTTGAATGATTAGGGCTGATTCGCAATTGGGAACGTAGGGCTCCCATTGGTCCGGTTTTTGAAAACTAGTATTATTTAAGAGAAAAAAATCGTGGTAGGTTTGTGCAACAATCGAAAGTAAAACGCCGCCCTGTGTAACTATCTATGAAATTTATAAAAAATATTTTTCTGGTTAGAATACGCTTTCATTTTCGGAACCAGTTTAGAAAGCGAAAGCACCCTCCTAAAAAATATCTGCAACCAAAATCGAAAATTTAATAAAACGGCCTGCATTCAGATCCATCTCAGGAATCCAATGAAAAATAATCATTTAAAAACATTGAAATGCAACCGAGATATCTTTATAAATTTCTTCCATAGAATTATCATTAGCGAACGGATCTTTTCATTTGACTGAAGTAGCCCCTTAAAGGTTAAAACTTTATAAATATTTAATTACTTTCTTCTACCTAATGTTTCCTTAATGAAATTCAAATATCATCGGTACATAAATGGAATATTGTCAATGAAATACAAATTTGACAGACATGTAATGGAACTATGCGCTTAAATAATTATAAAAGTAATAAAGATAATAATCTGCTCCAAGCAGCGGTCTTTGATGAATTCCTCGGTTTTTAATTGTTGCTTGTGGGTAATACAAAAATATTGCCTCTAATAACTTTTAAAATGTAATTGAATACACAATTTAAACTTTTCATATAAAAATAATTTTTAAGTCATATATAGCATATAAAATGTAAAAAATCCACTACCCTTTTCAATTTAAAAATAATGGTTTTTCACCTTTTTATGTAACCCACAGTTTATTTCAAGCAAAAATATCTAAAACACTCAGAAAGTGCATTTTGCCAACTGCTTATTAAAATTTTATTTATTTATTAATTCATAAAGAATTTTACTAACCATTTAAGTATATTTTTAAAAATTGAATTATGAATTTAATTTCATCATAATTAACGACTGTGGTTTTACGATTCATTTATTTTAAACATAATTATGCTGAATAACAATCCAAACATTTTTTGAAAATAAAGCTTATAATTATGCATACACCAAGATTAGAACCACAAGTGAATGCTTGTATTTCAGCCAAGTTTTGCGACAGATAATTATTAATACAGACAATTCATCTCGAGTATAGCCTTTCTTGACTATTTCGGTCGCAGTGACACAAAGATATCTCTTGATATCTCATTAAATAAAGAAAAAAGACACCTGTTTCTATCTCTTTATAACAATTCTTACAACTTTTTTTAAAGAAACAATATTCTAGTTAGTTATAAATGAAGCAGTATGTTGTTGATCAATAAACACAGATGAGAGTGTTAATTGTTAAAAATAATTAAAGAAAGAGCTTCATGAATTACTTCTGAAAAATTTTACAAAACTTTATTTAAATCTTACATTTAATGGCACTGACGCAATTAGTCGTATATCATTAATTGTTTTTATTGTTAACACTTATTAAGTAAAGCGAGGTATCTTTTTTTTCAAAAAGATTTAGTTAACTATTTTAATTTAAGATTCTGTAAGAAATGACATGTTTTAAAAGAAAATGACTTGGGAATAATGGAATATCGTGTTTATGAACGTATCTATAAATGTATATATTTGTTTATTAGTTTTTTTGAGATTCAATTTGTATATAAACTTTAATTTGTCTGCGAAAATTTTAAAACATTTTTAATTTGAAAAGTGAAAATAAACGAAGTTTATATTCATGTTTATGCTTATAAATATTTAGACTAATAAATATATTTTTTGAATGTCATGCATCCTAATCATTATCCTGTGGTTTGTTTTTTAAGAAGGAGAAAATAATGACGATGTCATCCCTCCAGTAAATAAGATATTTTATTATAGGAAATTGAACTAATTTTGAACTATAAAAGCTCACGAGGATTAATCAAAAAGCGGCCAATATTTATCACCAAAAAATAAAGCATAAGAAATTATATTATTATATGATGTATATAAAGTTTTGTGACAAATTTTTATATGCAGGGTAGCGGGTAGTCAGGGAAAAATACAGTCAAGAAAGGTATTACATAGTACATACCAATATTTTATTAACGAGAAATTCACTTTCTTTAATCTCTTTATATTATTTGAAATTTTTTCCATAAGAAAAAACTGGTTGTTTTTTGACTGTGTTTTTCCATTATCACTCGCCACCCTCATAAGTAATAATCATATATGACAGGGTTCGTTCGCATCAAGGGATTTAGGCTAGTTTAGTGTTTTGGTACCTGAAATTTTAGAAAGTACTGGTTTCTTTATGGGAAGATAGAATTTTATTTCATTAAATGAAGCAAGTATTTCTTTACGAAAATTCTAAGTTTGTCTAAATTAAAAGTGATTCAAAAAATTCTTCTTCAAAAGATTTTTCAAAATCTTTCAAGACTTTTGTCTTGAAAGTTTTTGAAGCATATGAATTCTAATATGCGCATTTAAGGCGATATAGGTCATGCAGTAGCTCATATTATGCCGTACAATGTTTTAAAAAAAAACGAACGATTTTGCGGATATTGTACTGATAATGGGGACGCCGGCACAATTTACTGTTTTTAACGGAAAAATTCCCATAAATTTTAGGACACCTTCTAGAATTTACGGGAAAATTTCCGTTAAAAAACAGTGAATTGTACTGGTACCCCAATTAGTTGTACAATCTCCCTAAAATCGTTATTATCATTATTATTATTGTTATTATTTTCTTTACAGCAAACATGACGATTACTATCCGTGTAGTCTGGCAACAGAGGATTTCGGGGAATGGAGCTAAACTACGGAAGATCCCTCCGAGAAGTTATCAAAGGAAATTTCGTTAATAAAAAGTTATAAAAGAATGAATTTGGAACAACAGGGACATTTAATAAATCAAAAATCGATGAGGTTTTAAGTTTAACCATTTCAAGAGCAAGTAATTGTGTTTCTGTAATGCTGAGTTCACACCAAAATTATCGAAAAATTTTAGTTCAAAATTAAATTTCTTTTGCAACATTTTCCCCCAAATAAGTTATAAAAGTAAAATTTAATTAGATGTTTCTGGTTTAAATCCTTATTAAAATTTGGTGGGATATAAAATATTTCCCTTCCAAGTGTTAATCATTGTGTTTTCTATTCGACATTGATACATAACATGGAAATATTAAAAAAGAACTACTGACCTATCATTAAGATAGTAAAGCTTTAACTGTAACCGCTGTCGTAGGGTTAGTTAGGACCACGAAAAACTCCCACTAGTAAATTCAAGTAGAGAGTTTCTTTTTATTTAAACACCTCGTTAAATAAAAATTTCATCAAAAGATTATCCTAAAACTTGTATTCAGTTTTACCGGTGAAAGTTTACTGCGACAATAGTGCTCCGCCAAATTGTAACAAACGAGACAACCTGCTATCTGTGTCAATGAAAGATTATAGTAACACTTGGTTAAACTAACAGCAATAAAAATAAATAGATTTTTTCCCATTAGAAAGGCGCTTAAATTAGACGAAATTTTCAATTAAGAATTTATTGGTTGAAGTTTTCATTGGCGGCACCCAGAAACTGTTAATCCAATTAAAAGAAACAGACGACCTCTTGTGACAACCTCCTAGTTATTTCACTAGCAACTACTACGCAATAAACTATTTTTCTCCTTCTCTTTACATATAACTCCACTCTTTATAATTCCGATTGGTCTTCGAGGAGGTTACCTGCCCTTTATATCAATATTTATAGGAAAACCCCTTTATATGATTATCTTGCAAATAAGCATAATTTTCACACAGAAACATGCTATTTTGCATACACATACACACACACACTCATATATATATATACAGGGTGA
>CAXHSM010001443.1:0-21073 GCA_964019185.1 Maratus speculifer | reverse complement strand
AAAAATGTTTAGTTTCACAAAAACAGGACCTGGGAGCAAAGTGTTGACAAATTCCTCGTAACTCAAGTTAATAAAATAAATGTACCCTACTTGAAGACATAATGTTTCCTAATGAATAGCAAGCAAACTCAGAATTAAGCTATTGTTAAATACGTTAAGAAAATTAATATGTATATTTTTATTATTACATTTCAGTAAAAATTAAAAAGAAATTAAAAAAAAGAGGTATTTATTCAACTAAATAAAAAACAACAACAATAAAAATAAAAAACTATGAAAATCTCTAAAATTATTGCCCAAATTTTTATAATAAAACAATTACCTTCATACGTTTTACCGATATTAATGAGTCGTCAAGGCCATTGTCCAAATCAGATTGACTTTTGTTCCTTTTTCTCCCAAACTTTATTTTCATTTTTTCCAATTCATCAGCATTGCACAGTTCTGCATGTCTTGATCGATGTTTTTTAAATTTATCCCTAAGTCTTAGAACCCAGCTGTCCTGTAATATAATTCAGTGAAGATTAATTGTTGCTAAAATACTTTTTACATCAAACTTATTTCTTAAAATTCATAAATATTTACATGAGGTTTGGCATTAGCAAACTGCTTGTCCTTGAGAATTGGATATGTTTCAACCAATGTTCTAGATGTTTCTAGAAACATTCGGGGTGTTGGGTAGCTGTAAAAGATGATATTCTCAATGATACAATTCCTAAGTATTAATCATCATTATTTATTAAAAATATAAATAAATATAACACTAAAAATAGAGACAAAGACAAATAACAAATAAAGCTTGATAACAAATATGTCACCTACATATATATTTTTTTTCCAGCTGTTGCAATTATCCACACTTGGTGGAGTTGTCATCATTCTAATTGCCACTGGCGAGTGGATTTTCTGACATTTTTGGTAGTCTTAAAAAACTCAGGTTTTGTTAAACTAAAATAACAGACACTTTGTTATATATAGGATATATAAAAAAATTATATATTTTTATGTCTTAGCCATATATTGCATCTCACACAATTGCCTGTGTAAACATGGCACCAAGTTCTATACTTAAGTGCTCAACTTTTTCTGTTGTAGACGTTTCTTAAGTTTATTTTTTTTAAGAATGAAGGAATATCTAACAATTTAAAGAAATGTTAGTACAAAAATGCATTGCAGTAATGAATTATCTTTGTAGACATGTCAATTTTGAACTATACGTTGTATCTTGCTGGCTTGTAAAATAAATCCTTGGCTGGTAAGATCTGAAAAAAATTTTCCATCCCTGCTTATCGTAAAACTATTACTATGTAAATCCAATTCTACCTCTAAATAATAAACACAATGTAACGATTCCGGAGCGAATCTATCACTCTTACCAGTCTCCGATAAGATGGAGCCACGTTCGGATTAATTTCGATTTGAAAATGTGTATGAGAAAACTTTTCTACCTACATACAAATATTTTATACCTAAAATACTTTCTGTTGAACATAATTTTGTTCAAAATTAACATAATTTCAATGATTTGCGCAGTCAAAAAACATTTCAGAAATCCAGTTGAAAACAAACGTAGCATACAGCGTAAACAAGAAAGTTTGGTATCCAGTCATTCACTTCAATGATTCATAGAGAAAAAAAAAAAGACAATTTTTTTTCCGTGGGGTGCAAATCAACTACGGTAAAGGTCGAATTTAAGGCGCTCCACACACCAAGGAGACAAGAGATACAGCACACGTCGCATGTCTCATGAAATCGCGAGTCACGAAAGAGGCAAGTTGAATTTTTAATTTTTTTCGTCCTCATACCAGAGAGACACGGCACGCGCGATACAATCACCTGGCGCTATCTATCGCGAATTAATAAAGGAACCTTATCTTGATAAGTATTTTAAACCCTTTAAAATTTTATTCAGTGTAAATAAAATGAACATTATTATTTTTCGTAAAATTTTAATTTAATGGTATCATTTGTAAAAAACTTAGTTTATATTCACGTGCATTAAAATTTTTACTAGTTGCAGCAGATTTTTTTAATAAGCAGTTCTATTGC
Organism: Maratus speculifer; assembly: GCA_964019185.1. Classification (NCBI taxonomy): domain Eukaryota; kingdom Metazoa; phylum Arthropoda; class Arachnida; order Araneae; family Salticidae; genus Maratus; species Maratus speculifer. Next base: position 19,024 of record CAXHSM010001443.1, on the reverse strand, counting down.
ATATTTGTTTTATTAAGAAAACTTAATTTTGTTATGATATATTAGCAGGAAACCCTGTTTTATCGCTGAAGAATTGTAAATGCTAATAGTGTGTTTATTGGAACATAAAAAGTCGAACTTTGCTAATCTGAATGTTCGCTTGGTGAATGTCTTCTGCATTGCTTTTATGTGCAATAACATACTGAAGGAAATTGAATTTTGTTGTTACTCTTGATCCCATTTTATGCGTGTACTTTTTAATATTTATATGTTCAGTAAGGTAAACTCAAGATGTTCTACATGCTGATTCAGCTGTTACAAGTTTGGCTCATTATCAATCTCCCTTTTTTCCATTTATTTATTTTATTTTATTTTATTTTATTTTTACAAAAAATACTTTTGTATTTGCCTCTTACCAAAATTAAATACAAAATCGCCAAATAATTTTAATAGTTGAAGCAGACTTTTTAAATTATGCAGTTTATAGCATATATGTTATTTTATTTTATTAAGACGTTTTAATTGTTCTGCGGTATATTAGACGGGAAATCTGGTTTACTTAGACAAACGCTAATAGTGTGTAAACGCTAATAGTGTGTTTATGAAACATAAACTAGCCGAACTTTGCTCATCTAAGCGCTTCCATATTCTCAATCATTTTATCAGTGTTTTCAAATTTTAAGTGAAAAACACATTTTTTACCCATCATCCTAGGACGGACATTTACACTAGAATCAATATATATGTCACAGTAACTTAATGAGTAAAAGAAGTACTTCGTAAACAACGTCTTATTCACAAGTGCAGGAAAATAGTACAGAGCACTTACGAGCCATAGCGAAGCAAATCATCGAATAATGCATTAGTAACAGCACGCCGACACTTTGGTTCCTTGCACAGAGGGCTACGTGTTTCCAACATGGTCTGCAACCACGGAGGAAAATGGGGCAACTTGTAGACATATGGAAAATTTTCACTGCAAAATATTAGAGAATGGAAGATTAGTGTTGATTTTATCATAGTTAAATATGTGAAAAAGTTTGAAAAGGAAAATTATGATTTATATAAAACATAGTGAAATTAACATGTAATGTCACATGAGAGGGAGTGATGGAAGCTACTGTTTTGTGACGAATTATGTAAAGTGGAATAGGATGTGTTCACGGCTTTATGACGTCCGAAAACCAATACCTAATACAGTGAAATAATGAAAAAATTAATCGAACGGTCAAAATTTTCCACTCTTTGCACTGCAACTCATTCGGCAATAATAAAATGAACCATTTTAAAATTTCTTAATTTAAATACTTATTTTTTGAGCATGTAATTTTTTATTGAAAGTACTTTTTGATAAGATGTTGGGTTTTGTAATTCCATAACAATTTTGTAGATAATCTGAGTTTCTAAAACTTTAGTTAAAATATATTAGCGTGTGTTTTGAGAGGGGGGGGGGGTAATAATGAAAATCTTTGACATCTATAAAGGGAGAGTTGTAAATTTGTGACATGGGGAGATGGAGAGGAGAGGTTATATTTTTCAGGAAACTTAATATAAAAAAAAGTACTTTTCAGAAAAAATGACAAATAATATTCTACAAAAAACTCTGTAGTGAAAAAAAAAAAAAAAAATGTATGAAAAAGAGCAGGTTTACTAAAACATTTTTCCCTATGCAATCGTAAAAGAAATCAACATAATTTGCATAATACGTTAGCTAAATTAATAGAGCAACTTTTGTGAAGTCTCAAACATTGCTTGAAAATTCTGAAAATTATAGTTCATCGCGTTGATATCGTTAAGTTCAAAATCCGTTTATCCCAAAATGAAACAAAAAGATGAGGGTCTGTTTCCAAATATAGTAATACGTGCAATATCATGTATGCTGCATTGGCACTAGTTAATGGATATACGGATACAGCCCCTTATCTTTTTGGGACAACGGATTTTGAGTTTATTCTATCGACTATCACTGTCAGAATTTAACCCCCTGACTGCCCGGCAAAAGGGTAAAATTGTAATGTTCTTTTCTCTGTATTTTATTAAAAATATAAAAAAAAGATTTTTTTCAAACCTGATACAAAATATGTTATTATCTATAATCTTTGACAGTATTAATCCTAACTTGATTTTTCAAAACTGGGTTTTATTTGTAGAATTATATTAATTTAAATATTGCTTATGCTGCAGTGAAACCTGCAGGTTAGTGTGCGAAAATATCAGCCAGCGGCAGTCAGGAGGTTAAGCTATGTATCAGACTTTTACAAAAGTTGCTCTAAAAATTTAGCTAGCACAATATGCAAATGAAATTTTGGCAATATTGACGCATGCGCAATGAAAAATTATTTAGTAAACCTGCTCATTTTCCATGCTTTCTTTTTAAAGTCTGATTGCAGGATATTGTGTACAATGTTGTTTGTTATATTTTCAGTAGAGAAAATTCTGAAAAGTACTCTGCAAATTATAAGCAAAAAACTTGAAAAAATTTGGGACTTTTTATAAAAACAATTTCTTTGCGATTAGGCCTTTCTCTACGCTTAAGCATGCGTCAAAGCGAGAAAAAAAATGAGAAAAAACCCTCAACCAATAAATAAAACCGCAGTACTTTCAAATCTTTAAGGGGAAAACAGTTCACTGTGGATCCTATAGACCAGGTGAGAAACTTAGCTTACCAGCAACCAATCAGAATCCTCTTCGCCTTAAGTAAGGTGGATTGGAAAGTCTCGTTGCATTTTGGTAGAAATAATAAGTATCTTTGGTGGATGGCTGTGATCACAGAATATGAGGGCTTTTCACTTTTTAAACTGGCACACTTTTTTTCTGGGGGGGGGATTATGTATTTAATTTATTTAATTATTTTATTTACTTTGTCAATGCTGCATTTTTGAAAAACAAAAGCTGGGAAAACTTATGTGATTTTATTTTACTAAAAAAAAAGATCGAAAAAAAGAAAATAGCATCGTATAAGTTGTGCAGTTACTTAATTTGAAAACCACATGGAAAATTTGTTAAAATGAATTGCATTTGATTTTAAGTGTATAAATAATGTTAGTGAGGTTAGTTTTATGTATGCGTTGGCAGATATAACTGCAATAAAATCGAGGATCATGTTGCTAAAGTTGTGTTTTGTCTTATACAGGATATCTCTTCTTATTGTTTATCAATTGATAAATTTCTAAACCATCAGTTTTAGAGATGCAGCTCTAGTTTCAAAAATGTCTCAAACTTTGTTTTGCAACATATAAAAATCGATTTACGTTAAAATAGTTACTTTTTAAGTAGTTAAGAAATTAAAATTCGATACAATGCCTGGGTCCAAAAGTTTTCAAGTGTTATTATAATACAAAATAAAACAAGTTTACGCTTCGACGAACAAAACTTATCGAGTTATGACATTTAAAATTTTATGAATTTTCAATATTTGAGTAAGTGAAAATTTAAAAATGTATTTTTAGTACCAGAAAAGATGAAAATATATGAAATTCAAAGTATCATAACTAGATTGAGTTTTTATTGGAGAAAAAATGGAATTTAACCATGTAACTGATTTTAATGATGTGGATTCATCTCAATAGAAAAGAGCGTCTTACTTCCAAAATTATTTCAAACATTCAGTTTAAATAAGTTTTAATTAAAAAGTCCATTGGCAATATGCATAGCTATTTGTTATATGTTATTAAAAAAATGTTGCTGGAATCTGTTGCCTATTCAACTCTGGAACAATTAAACCTGTTAATCAAAAGTAACGTGCACATCCCAATCCTTGTTAACTACAAAATGCAACCTGTTTTTCATATTTAAATTCATGAGTGCATTTAAATTTAATATATAACATCTGACTAATAAGTACCTATTTTAGATAAAATGTTTATTAATTACTCTCCTGTACATAAAATTTCGCTATTATAATTTAGATGTAATAAAAGTTGTTTTATTATTAGTATTAAAGTGTTTGAAATAATATAAGAAATATATCAAGATATTAAAAATTGTAAATATATTAATAATAAAATATACAATCATTTTTAATTATTTTTCTATTTAAAATTTTTGTACTTCTCCATTATCTCGTCGACATTTTCCATTTAAAAAAACTATCACCAAACAATGGAATTTAAATGTCAAAAAGACATCATAGTGACAACATATGCATTACATGTGTTTGGTATGTCATCCAATGATTTCTAATTCGACGTTTATTTGTATTTTTAATAATATTTTTCTGATTTATTAAATATTTTTTTAATTAAAATAACAATTATGTCATTAACAGCGACGTCATGATATTAAGAGAAAAAACATTGAAAAAAATGTTGCAATGCACTGTTGAGAAGCACAGTATGCAAATTTCAAATAGCGTCACAAATATTTATCCATCAACTGAAAAGGATAATTCAGAAAAATTGGTGAAAAAAAGAGCATTAAAAATTTTGATTTGGATGGATATTTGCGATTTAAAAATGAAATCACGATTTGCTCCTCCCCAAAAATGTCTTGTTAAATGTTAAGTACTCCAAACAACAGAAACGTTTGAAAATTTTGGTATTAGACGTAAACTTGTCACAGTATTTGTTAAAAAAAAGTAATATAAAATGTAACACTTAAGCATAATATCTAGTTATTAAAGCAATTACAAATTGAAATATAGACTTACGGATTCATTTGTTGAGAAGGCTGCTCATAAACAAGGGGGCATTCTTTGGTGACATTTAACGCTGGTGGTGACAATGAAGAAGATTCCAGCTGCTGTAGATCAAGTTGTTGAACACTGTGACAAACAAAACAAGCAAAGAATTGAGAATTAGGCTCAGATTTTAGGCTTTGTAACACACCTGACAAATAAAATGTTCCAGATTCCCACTTACTTCTGCCAGACATTCAGTTTAGTTTCCTCTTTTATCTCATCCAAGTCTTCACAATCAACCCAATCATTATGTTTTAAATTCCAATATTGCAAGTGTAATGAAGAATTAGCATCCAATACGAAAGCCTTTTTAATTGGATCATGAATTTTCTTTGCTATGTTGCTTTCTGATTTTATTATTTTCTTGAAAGCCCCATATGTTACATGGTATTCAAACATTTTCACAATAAGCTAAAAATGTAATTTTTGAAAATGATCTACTTAAAAATAAACAAATGGAAATTGTAGCAACAACATACTTTAGAAATAAAAAAATAAAACACTAAAAGTGGCATACAAAAATAGCTAATAAACATAGTGGTGAGGAATAATAACTTTCTCATCATTAACAATATACATTGCTAACTCTGTTGAGTCACATTCCTCACCAGGGTGAACAATACACCATGTATCATTCTTGATGACATAGCCAAAAGCGGTGGGACAAAGCATTGATGTATTGTACAGCTTACCAGCTATGTCAACATGTGAATCTGTCAAAATAAAAATTGTACATATTTCAAAAAATATTGGTACACCATCTGCAGTCTTTCCAAGTGTGATGAATGTACCCTTTGTATACAATCTATCGTTACAGGACACTGAGGCGACTGTGCTGAGTGTTTCCTCACTGGTACAAAGAGCATCCAGAATTTCACTTGGAAACTTTGATCGAGAAACACGTTTGACAACAGCCTGGAGGTCTGTGTCACTTAAAAAAAAATTATTTCCACTCATGTTATATGCCTGAAGCATACAGTGTCTTGTACAAAGAGTTTTGCTTACATTAATGAAATTTCTCAAGTGGTTCACCACACTTTTAAAATACTGGTGCTTTGCTTCGAAGCGCATGCACCACAAATTTCTAAGTGGGCCGAACATTGTTAGTGCTCGTGGGTAATGGATAAGAAAGTGGAATTTGGGTGTCAAGTGTAAGCTAGGCAAAACAACTTGCACAGCTGAAAGGAACTCCGTAATAAGAGTGTCTAAGTATGCAACACTTGCCGTTGGAATTTTAGGAGCCAACAGATGATCAACTATGACACGTAGTTTCACATAAATGGAAAACAGTTCCTCATCCTGTGAAAGCGGACATAGCAGTGGCAGAAGTCGTAGCAGGCACCATTTCTGTGATGCACTACCTACAATTTCAAAACCAGACTTAAAAGCTTGTGGTTTGTTTTTCAGGTCAGAGCCTTTGTATTGAAAATTCTCAATGCACTTGTTTAAATCTCTTAGTCGACAAAGACCTTTATGAGACAGCTGCTGAAGTAAAGCAGAAATAAAAGCTGGTACAACACCCTCAAGTAGGTCGTGCATGGGGTCAGGAGGCAGACATGTAACTGGGTTAAAATTCTTCAAATGCGACAAAACCGACTTACCTGTTACACCATATGCTGATATATTGTCTGCACTCATTTGCGCAGCAGACACGTGATAGCTGTGGTTTGTAATATTCCGCAATGTTACATCATTTTCTGAGGTAACAGAAGAAATAGCATCATGAGTAATCATACAAAATCTACAGATACGGCCTGAGCTAAAACACTGCCGGAACCCACCAATTGCATGACTTGACAAATTATCGCCAGACAGTGTAGCAACTCTGACCTCAAACTTGTGTTCAACACCACTGTTCGATGTAACGGTTATACCACTCTCTTCCAGTGCTGCTAAATTTGCAACTAAAGGACTAAAAACAGCATCATACCCATGCTCAATTACAAATTTATGTCGTGTCAACATTGCCAGAAAAATATATTTAAGTTTCGAATGGTGATTGTCAGAAAAATTACCTATGGTAAAATATACAGCATTTAGCTTTTGTTTACCACGTTTTGCACCAATTGGGTTGACCACCTCAAATTCATCATTGTACATGTTCAAAAAAATGGTCGATTTATTGTACTGATCAGAATTTTGGAATAAAACACCACTCTTAAAATCGCACAACATGTGTGGATCAGCAACTATTGTACTGTTCTGCAACACTTCTTGCAAAACATCCTGTTTGGATAAAAGTGTTTTTAATTGCGCAAAAATAGGCACAATATACACTTTTGCATTACCATTGATGACATATTCGGTGGGTTCTATAAATGCAAGAAACTCACGGCAAAATTTTTGTAACATGAAATCGCTACGGCTAAATGTGAACATGGCGTCAACCATTAGATCCACTTGGAAAACTTCAAACACCTCACCTAAATGCAGACCTCGATTTCCAAACTCACAAATGACTGTTTTCAGCACCTGTTCCATTATCACCCGAATAATATCTGCTATACTGTTCATAATATCAGTATGGACAACAGCAGGAACACAATGCATCTCTCTGACTCTGAGTGAAAACACAGCGAGTACACTTTGAATTTTTTTGATAAATTCATCTGTGTTAAGTAACGGCTCAATAACATTTCTCTCATCCACAAAACTGTCATCTCCTAAACCAACACTTTCAAACTCATTTGTTTCACAATTTCCAATATCCTTATTAAAACTGTCTTTAAAAGTTGCTCCCTTATGACAACGCAAGCAATGTTTTCTATAAGAATGGTAAAGCTTGAACCGACTCTGGCAATTATCAATACCGCATGAAATAGACAGTGAAGGATCATCGATGTGACGTGTACGTAAATGGAAACAAAATAAGTTAAATGTAGCAAAGGTACGGTAGCCGCAATTTCCATTGTTGCAAAAAAATCTGCCCATAATAATTCATTAAATTTACCTATCTCTGAGTCGATACAAAACTTTAGCATCAATATTCGTACAACACAGTTTGTTACAGCACTACAGATCCTGAAATAATAAAAACCAAATAAGTAATTAAGTTTTTCAAAACAAGTCAGTATAATACACTTTAAAAACTTAGAGCATGAATGTTTTGATAAGGTATGCTGTAAAGATGTAAAGGTAATTAAAGTAACAATTTTAGCACAAAAATGTTGAGAGTAGTGAAATTCGAAAATTTCAACCCGTGAAAAACTTGAAATTTATTTTGTGGTAAATATCGGTACTCCAAAACTATTACAGGTGTTCTTAAGGTTTTCCACAATAAATTACATAAATATACCTGTGCTATGAACTAAAAGTTAAGATATAAATTCTGAATTGTTCAATTTTCTGACATTCAAACTGAATAAAAAAAGGAATTTCTAGAAAGAAAAGAGACTTTATCGATAAAAATTTGCGATTTTAAGTTATTTCTGAGAAGTTTAGAAACTTATATCTGCAGAACAACAAGGCATTTAAAATAACTTTTAATATATTTAGTTAAATTTCGTGCGAATTTATTTGTGTTAAAAACGTCATGTTTTGGTAAATGCTTGTTACAAATTGCAACTTTTTACAAAAGATACATGAAGCAGTGTTAAAATATTGTCAATAAAAATACATATTGATGAGTTACTTCTCATTTTATTACTAGAAGAGTAATTTTTAATTTCAAGCTGACTCTGTCAAACAAATGTTAATTGTTAGTGCTTGATGAATTTCATTCATTGTCAAAAATTGCTTTTATTTGACCATTCAAAATATACAGCAGCCTAGCAAAAGAACATTTTAAAACGAAAGAAAAAATACCTGCATAAATATACATTTAAATGCAATATGGAATAGGATAGATAAATTGAATACTATTTCTGGCTATTATTATAGTTGCAACTTTAACATTAACCAAAACATGGTGTTTGCTTACACTAGCAAATTCACTCGAAATTTAGCTAAAGATACTAAAAACTAGAAGGTAGCCCTTCAAAATGACGTGTTTCGATTTTTGAAAGGATGATAAAACATTACAACAACTTTGGTCAATCATAGCCACTTTAGGCTTAAACAATTTTGAAAAATTCAAAGATTGAACATAAGGAAAAAATCTTAAAAAAAAAAAAAAAAAAAAAAAAATCAGTAGAAATTTGCATTTAAAATTACAGCAAAACTCTCTAGTGGATGAGGAGGGATTGTAATGAACAAATGGTAAATGCATAAATTTTAAAAGTATAAAGTAAAGTAAAATATCAATTATAAAAGAATACATTGTGAAACTACAGCCAAAAAATATTTTAAAATACTGAGAGAAAATAATAAAAATATCCAAAATGTATAAACATTTTCCTCATTTTGGCCATTTCCAGACGAATATGAGAGGGTAGCCAAATTATTAATTGAATGGGTAAAATAATGGCATAGAATATGCAGCTAATGAATTTCACTCACAAAATTACAGTAATTATTTCACAAAAAACATGCAAAATAACATGCTTTAATAATGCGAAACATGCACTAATAATGCTATTTTAAAACATTTGTGAATTAACTATTTTATACCATTATCTAATACTTAAAAGAAAATGCTTTATAAGATCGAAAACAAATGTCAACAATAAAGAGTAAACAATCGTGATTCGTTATGTGACAATGAAGTCATTCATCGCTTGAAAAAAAAAATAAATAAAAATAAATAAAGCAACACGAATATAAAAATTCTAACAATATTGTATTTAAAACGCACTTTCGCTTTTCTTAAATAAAATGTTTTAATTAAACACTGTTAAAAATTTGACTGTTTTGCTGCATCGTCATTACACAGCTTTTGTAGAAAATGATTACTCTACCGTATTACACTGTTAAAAATTTGAGCCATTTGTTGCAGCTTCACTCGAGAGCTTTTAAAGAATATCTCTTTTATGACCAATAAGAATGCTCCATATCACAGTAAAATAACCGTTTTATATAAAAGCAGTAGAGTGATGCTCCAGAAAATGGGTCAAATTTTTAACAGTTGCTGCAGCATCACTCCCTTATAGAAAACGGTTACTTTGTGTGTGTTACTTACAGTGTATTCTATAAAAGCTGGGGAGTGATGATGCAGCAAAAGGGTCAAATTTTTAGCAGTGTATTGCTAAAAATTTGACCCATTTACTTCAGCGTCACTCCACAGCTTTTATAGAATGTCTCTTTTATGACCAAAGAGAATGCTCCATAACACAGCAAAGTAATCGTTTTCGTGTAGTGATGCTGAAGCAAATGAGTCAAATTTTTAACAGTGTGAATATTGTGTTTGAAATAGGGAAAAGATTTCAAAGCACAGTAAAATGTAGTGACGTCATTTACAGCTCAAACTGTAAATCTGGCAAATGAGAACGCCCCATTACGACTCTGGAACGTTTGCATTGGACAAAAAATTGATAGCCTTTAAAATCGGAGATAACTTTTCACAATGGAATTTGTCATTGGTCACAATAAGTGTTTTTTCTCGTGGATAGGTTGACCCCGGAATCGTTATACACGGAGGGATTTTATATATATATAATTCTTTTAAACTCCTTTTTGTTCTGAAGATAGAAGTTTCTAAATTTCTCATAAATAGCTTAAAATTGCTAATTTATATTTTAAAAAAGTCAAATTTCATTAAAAAAATTCCATTTTTTCAATGTAAATGTAAAAAAATATGACAATTCTGAACCTACATTTTTACTTTTAGTTCATAGCACAGTTGACTTTGCATTTGACTGTGTTTGTTATTTTTATGAAAATTTATCGACAAAGTTTTCATTTTCCCAGGGGTAAAACTTTTTTGGAGTTAATATACCGTAATTCCATATAACAATATTCACTAATTTAGTTTCCAATTAGGTAAACCTTTTTAAGTGTGTATTCTGAATCAGTAAAAAAATACTAAATAAAAAAGTGGGTTTTCATAAACATAAAAAGCCCGGAAGACTTTCATCTTTGTTTACCTCCTGCAAGAATTCACAATTTAAAAGATATTATTGTACATTTTTCATTACCAAGTCTAAAACTTATCATAACTATTATGGGAATGCACATTACAAAATTCATTATATTTCATCATGATGGAGAATAGCTTACTAATTTTTATTTAAACTAAATAAAACACTATAACTAAACAAAAAACTATAAGTACACATTTTCTACACTTAAAAATCCTAATCATTTTGATAAAAAACAAACGCTTACAAATATTAACAGACCTTTAATGCAGTATGTACACACAAATATTAATATATTTTACCAATTTATGTCCTTAGAGCATCTTAGCATTTTATAACAAAAAAACAAGCTTAGTAACTTTCTGTATACCAAGTTTCTCTCTTAATTTACTATGCATATATGAAAAGTAAAAAAAAAAAAAAAAAAAAAAAAAAAAAAAAAAAAAAAAAAAAAAAAATTCGCTCTATGGGTGAAAAACTACAAGGAGTAAAGAATGATCGTTAAATGTGGGAATTCAAGATTTCATTATTATTAAGTGTTTTCCAACAAATTTTGCCTTTAAGGTATTTTTATTTAAAAAGCCTCCTTGGAAATGAGTACAAATGGAAAAGAGCACGATTGAAACGCAAACTTTTTTTGTGATACAGTAAACAGTTAACATCTGTTGTATAGATTTGGAACAGAAAATATAAAAAGTCCTTATGTTTAAAGTGCATCAGCAGCTTTAGGGAACTGACTAATTCTTTATTTCCCCTTTTGTTATACATATAGAGGAAAGTCGGGTGAAATGGGACAGTAAGGTTTTCCTCTTTATGCATTATTCTAAACATTTCATCCATCGCACACAAGATGAGGCAGTGGTAATCCATTCTTCAGTTTAAAAGAAAATGTTGATCAGTATAAACTTGCAAATGCATGAAGAAAAAAATTATTTCAAGATTCAAATTTCAATTTGCTTTCAATATATTAAAGACTTGTTTATGTATATATGTAATAGTTTCCCTGTTTATGGAACATTTTACTGTATATTATCCGTAATTTAAACTTAACCTAGAAGCAGCATTTTTGTTTTTACAAGAAGTTTCATACAAAACAAGGAAGTGGCGAGAAATGGGACATGCCAGCAAAGGGAGGAATGGGACGTGTCCAGTTCCTTTTTTTAATCAAGAATAATGTAAATTGCTAACATGCAACCTTTTTAGAGGATAATATATTAATTATAAAAATGACTTGCATTTATATTTCAAAATGTAAATAAATTGATAATTTTATAATGCCATCCCCTATGACAGAGAATTTAGAATTTTCATTCCAGTCATGAAGATACTGAATTTTATATTGTGACACATACATTATCAACTTACAATCTTTGTTTGATTATTTATCTTGCCGACGTTAGGTTATTTGTGCCTTATAGCTTTTTTTTTTTATTGCTGTCCAAAAACTCTTAGTGGGGAGGAATGGGATACGTTTTGAGACTTACATTTTCTTTAAAATAAAATAGCTTTTGCACGTTATGTTTCTATATTGTTCAGGGGGAATAAAAAGTGTTTTATCTTGCACGCTATAAATTTAAAGTTTTCTTTTTGCATCAAACAAAGTTTATTTGTTTCTTTTGTCAAAATGCCCCACACCCCTCCATTCTCTCCTATATAGATATTATATATCAATACACCAATTACATGAAAATAGAATTTTTATCAATAGTATCAATACAGTTTAACGGTTAAGAGTTTATTGTATATCATTAGATTTTTACCACTTTTTCCCCCAGGTTTTTACTATCTGCTGATAAAAACCAGTTTTTACCGGTAAAAAGCCAACCCTGTTTATTGGCCTTGTTTCAGAACGGGTGGGATGAAAGATTGTTAAAAATTATGTCATTAGAAAAATGTTTAAGATTTATGAATGAAAGTGCACATTTTTTTAAAACACGAGATCTTCATCACCAGCGGTAAAATTTCACATTTGTGTAAAATTTGAATCCAAGCTTTTATTCATTGTTATACTTTTCGAACACACACTATTTCTGTAAATTATTCTGAAAGTTGAGTGGAGTAAATATTGATTGTTTTCCTTTTATAATTTGACTGCTCATGACTACAAATATGTGATATCAGATAATGTTGATGATTGAGAAAGGAAGGGGGGGGGGTGATTACGGTCTAAGCAAACTTGCATTACTATTTTTGAAAAAATATTATTTTATTTAACCGTAAAATTCTGCTACTAAATAAGGTATAATGCGAAAGAATACTTTAGAAAAAAAGGGGGTGTAAATCTGCATAGTCGATAATCACATTCTAAGAAGATTCAATTTAATACCCTAACTTTTTCTCACTTTTTGAAAGAAAATGAAACCAAACATATGAAAATATGGAGGATTGGGAGTAAGAAAACATAATGGTAAACCTATGAAACCGCTAAAATAATGTTTTTAGGCATTTCCCACCAAGATATGACTTGGCAGACAAATGGAGTTTTAATCTGCAAATCGAGGTTATGTAATCCTAGATTTTTATCTGTGAACTAGACGAGATGATTGTCTGTACTGCCGCCTCCCAATCTAATCTTATTAGGAAGATTATTTTGGAAATAATGGTAGCTAATATTGAAAACCCTGTAAATAAATTTTGATTACTTTAAGATTCGCAAGTATTCAATTGTCTTCCATCCCCCCCCCCCTCCAACATACAAAAATCAGGCATACTGAAACGGTATTAAAGGCAATTTGGGATTAAATAAACTTTACGGGGGGGGGGGTCTCGGATAGCATCCATCCAACAATGCATGCAAAGCCGGTTAGATGCTGTCAGAGATCCTGTGTAAAGGTTAAAATTAAAACTTCGCAACTGAAAGTAATTGCATTTAACTGTATATAGACGCAAACACATATTTTAATCCTTAACTTCAGTGACAAAAATTGTCGCATAACTACTGTGAGCAGCCTGTCAGACCGCTTAATCTAATGATGAATAAAATGTTACATTAACTCTCAAAATACATGTGTTAACATTTATATACAAGACTTTTATAAATCAAATTCAGCTATTCAAAAGTATTTAGAGGTAGTAATAAAACTCCAAACTAAACAAAATTTGATCAGTATTTATAGTTAAACTAAAAATTACAAGTTAAACTGTGAAACTTGTAAAACCACAGCAGTATCCGAGACCGCTAACAGTAGTTAAGTATTACATCTAAACAGTTAAGCTTAAATACAAGGAAAAATGAACATAGGATATTCCGATTGTAACAAGACTCGCCTATAATAACCGATTTATAATGGGAAAATATGCAAATATTTTTACAAAATTTTTATTTCGCTTTTTAATTGGTCACCTGGAGCAGTTTGCTCCTATAGCTCCTTGGTAGCTATGCCTACGATAAATCATTTTAATATATTGACATGCAAACGAGAAATTGTAAAATAACTGCCTTACAGGATTAAAATTAGCAAGCGGATATGTTGGCGAGAGTGTAGCTTGTAACTTCACATAATAAACTTTCTAATCAATCATACTAACAAAAAAAATCTAATTTACAGTTTTTATTTATTTATTTTATTTTATTTTTAATGACATAACATATAGTTCTGTAACATAACTTAACATAACAATAAAATAAAATAAAGTTAAATCTTACCTTTAATCAGACTTTAAAAGACTTAAGATGAAGAGTAAGCTTTCGTTGTTCGCATAGGTTAGATCCATTGACTTTCTAATATACTTAGACGCCACATCCCATTCTTCTCTTTGCATGGCTTCGAATCCAACATCTTTGGCGAAAAGATGCCGTTTTTTACGGTGATCGCTTTATTGGCATCTTTCAGATTTCACAAAGAGAAAAGCAGAAGTGCGGTCAACTCAAGACAACCATAATAATATAAGTTTCGGCGGGAGAAAAATCGGTTTGGCACGCTAAATCTGTCCTCCGTCACGTGACGGAAGACATAGATGTCGGCCTAAGAAAAGGTTAGCATTGTGGTGTCTAGGTATCTTAGGTCATTGGTTAGATCCTTATATATTGGCTATGACTGAGTTCCTTGATCCACGGCGCACACCCCGAGGCCAATTTAAAATTACTCTAAAAGCGCATTTGGCACTCAAACATCCTACTTTATACATTTTTCATGTTCTCCAACGTTCTAGTCTACTCTGGTAAGCTGGCATTAGTGTCAAGGAGCTGATCTATGCATTTATTTTATATGCCGCCGTGAGAAAAGGTTTTTGATTATTTTTCTGGTCTAGAGACCTTTTACATGGAAAAAAAGCAATATATGTAGATTTCAGCGTAAATCCTATATATTTCTAGCAGTTAAAAAAAAAAAGAAAAAGAAAAATAGACTGAATTAAATTGTACGCTTATACTTTCGCAATTTTTGTTTACAAACTTCGGCTATCTTATGGGATTTCAGTAAATAACGCTCAGAAAATAAAACAAAAACTACTGTGAACTGTTTTTTTTTTTCGTGAAATTATTGCAACATTTTCCTTTGTTAATTTCGCCGTTACTGTTTACAATGTATAAACAAAAAATCATATTTGTTTAACAGTTTAAAAAGCAACAGAAACAAATCGCCGACTCTAAGCAGCAATGTTGAATTCAGACACATTTCTATGGAGTGGATTTCTGTGGATCCGGGGGAGGGGGTAGAATTCCCTTTTTAACCCTTTAAAGCACAAAAATTCAAATCTTCTGGGGAAAATACCCCCCCCCCCGCCCCGTCTACGCCGTGAATTCGATACTGTTAAGCAGGTTTGATCTCGCTGAGATCGAGAAATGCATGTAAAAACTATGAAGTAAACAGGCTCAGATTTTAGAAGTAATATCAAATTTGCGAACGATAGAAAAATATTCCAAAGAAAATTTAAATAAATAACTTAATAAGAATTATACATTTTTTTTTAAAGTAGCAGTAATTTACATAAAAACTGGAAGCTATGTCTCATAAGGCAGGAAACAAATTATGCAGTTAGTAACGCTACCTGTATTTTTAAGCTCTAATCTTGGACGCCTTCACCTCCAAACAGGGAAAGGGGATCAAAGGGCGATTGTACCTTCCTCGATTTTAAATTTAAATAACTAAATAATGTTTTTCTCCTGTGCTGAAAAACATTAAAATTGGTTCTTTTCGAGCAGTTTAAACTAAAAGAGGAATTACGGACTTTTCTTTTAACGGGAGAGGCATGGGAGAACCACTGCCCTTCACCATTTAATTAACTAAATTTTCTTTTATCCAATTTTCAAAAACAAAGCAATTTCTTTTTCGGAGAAGCTTAAAATTAAAAACAAATTATGAATTTCCCGTTAAAGGGCTAGGGCTTTTTCCACTCTAAAGCCCTTGACAGTTAATTTTCGGTCCTGTTTTTCTTCTTATGGTTATATTTTAAAAAAAATATCAGAAGCGGCAGTTTCAGAGTAATGTTGAATTTTGGTTGGTGGAGGACGGTGGCCCATGCGAAAGATTTTGAAAATCAATTAACAAAATTTTATTTTACTCTGGTTAAGACGTAATAAAATTTATTCCTTTCGAGTAACTCAAACTAATTAAACACTAAGAGAAAGAATCACTGAGAATCCTCTATGTGTGCGTATGTGTGTATGTGGGGGGGAGGCTACTTTTCAACGTAAATACCCTATGGGAATTAATTTTAGCTCACAGGCTATCAAAGCCTGAAAACTTACGAGTCCGCAGATTATATAAGTATGTATTTACGTAATGTGATAATTCTTGATTCCGATTTTATTAAAATTTTGGATACAGATTCATTCATATATAATGCGCTTCCTTCATTATTCATTAGTTATTTATAAAGGAGGGAAAAATGGGGTCCCCCTCTCTTAATTGAGATAAATGGGTTTTTTAGGCAGAATTTTCAAATTTGGTATACCGGTTTATTCTGATAAGCCGCTTCCCTGATTAATTTTGCAGGTTCATTGTTAACTATAAAGGGAGAGCATGTGGGCTAATCCCCTATTCTCTAAATTTTGATAAATGGATTCTTCATGTAGAATTATTCGATTCGCTTCAATTTTGTATATAGGTTCATTGTTATAAGGTTTCCCTGATTAGTTTTGCGGTTCATTGATTACGTATAAATAAGGTAACAAAGAATTAGTCCTCCCCTTAATTTAGATAAATAGGTTTTTCATGCAAAATTATCAGATTCGCTTCAAATTTTGTATATAGGTTTATTTTGATAAGGTGCTTCCCTGATTAGTTTTGGAAGTTCACTGGTTAAGCATAGAGGGGGAATTAGGAGCTACCCTCCTTAATTTAACTAGTTGGATGTGTTAATCCCGAAACTTTCTTCACTCTCATAAGTACATTTTAATATTAAGAAAAAAAAACGTGGTGACCCCAAAATTACCCACTATTGAATTTCCTCGAACATTTGACCTAGCTTACTGAGATCCTAGTATCCGAAAAGTCTAAAACGCAAAATTTAATTAATATTCTGAGAAAATGAGCTTAGTAGTGCCTCATGTTGGGTAATTTATACTAAAACCTAATAAGCATCTACTTATGTCAAGGCCTAACAGAATGTGAAATTTGATGGAATTTCGTCCATTAGTTCTTGAGATATAGTTATAACAAAAAAAAAAAAATGAAAAACGTAGCACAGCAACACCATATCTTGGACAATTTATGCCAAAACGTAAAAAAGCGTCTAATTATGTTATGGTGTAAAAGAATCTGAAGTTTGATGAAATTCTGTGTATCAGTTCTTGAGATATAGCTAGTTTTTAAAAAAAGTGTAAAATATAGCACAGCAGCACCATCAGTTGAAGGATTTATAACAAAACGTAATCATTGTGTAATTATGTTATATGTCATTTTGTAACAAAATCTGAAGCTTGATGAAATTCTGCGTTGGTTGTTGAGATATAGCTGTTGAAAAAATTGTGCAAAATGCAGCATAGCTGCACCACCTGTTGCAAGGTTAATACCAAAATGTAATCAGCGTCAAATTATGTTATATATTCTAGTGTAACAGAATCTAAAATTCGATGAAGTTCTGTGCATTAGTTCTTGAGATATAGCTATCGGAAAAATCGTGCAAAATGTAGCATAGCAGCGCCACCTATAGGGCAGTTCACACCAAAATCTTATCAGCGGCTATGTATCTCAAGGTATCGCGGAATCTGAAGTTTGCCGAAATTCTGTGCATTAGTTCTTGAGATATAGCTATCATAAAAATCATGAAAAACGTGGCATAGCAGCGCCACCTGCTGGCCAATTTACACCAAAACGTAATCAGCGTCTATGTATATCAAGGGGTCACAGAATCTGAAATTTGGTGAAATTCTGTGCATTAGTTCTTGAGATATAGCAATCTTGAAAATCATGAAAAACGTAGTATAGCAGCGCCACCTGCAGGCCAATTTTCACCAAAAACCAATAGGCAGTAATTTATATCAGCGTCTAACTGAATATAACATTTCATTAAATTTCGATCATTAGTTCTTGAAATAGAGAGCCCACAAATTTTATGTCACATAGAGGCAGACTCACAGACAGACATTTTCTAAAAATAGTCAAAACGTGTTCAGGACCTTCTAAAACGTACAAATCCGTCAAAAACCGGAAGTCGAAAATTTTCATGAATCCAATACTTTCTTCTTGTAAAGATAGAAGAAAGTAAAAATAGTGTGTGATCTCAATGCCATCAGTCAAACTGGGCTTTTTTTGTGGAACAATTGAATAAATTTGTAAATAAAAAATAAAGCAGATTTTATTTGATAAACATTACTTAAATAATATTTATTTTATTTAAAATTCCATTATTATGTTTACATGTTTGAAATTTCAACACAGTGTTGAATTTAGAGTTAGTCAGAGGCATACGCCCCCCCCCCCCCCAACATACATCAAATCTTGCTTCTTACTACGAAAAAATATACATAACATACTTTTGTTTATCATCCCTTTAAAAAAATTAAGAGCTAACTGTCTGTTTCATTACAAGGAAGTTTTATTTCCTGCCCGGTTCACTGGTCGCGTAGATCGGATCGTTATGCCCCATTCTTGTTTCATTGTAGCTCAGTGGTTAGTCCTCAATTAATATCGCCAATTTAGACACTGCCATGTGATGATTCGCTCACAGCCGTCAATTTTACTTGCCGACACCGAAAACAGAAAGACACACGTCACAGCGCATGCTCAAGGTCCACATTTCTGCCAATACGAAGTGCATGGCACCTTATTTGGCTCCATTCACCTAGTAAGAAACTTGCATTCACCCCAACCGCATATCAAAGCCTCTATGGCATCCTAGGGTTCCAAATGGCACCGCCGTTTCACCTGCGGGTCCCAAATGGCACCGGTTTGTCACCTTTATTTTTAACAGTGTAAATGAGTGATATTCTCTGTTCATACCCTATTCTAGAGCAAACACTATGTAGTTC
>CAXHSM010001442.1:144867-271000 GCA_964019185.1 Maratus speculifer | reverse complement strand
AGATACATGTACTATTTCTGAACTTTTGAACTGGTTTTGCCTATCAATTTCAAAATTTACTTCGGATAATTTGTTAAGAATTTTATAAGGGCCACTAAATACTTGTGACAACTTTCTAGTATTAGGGTACTGAAATTCTTCATAGATAACTAGATCTCCTATTTTAAATTTTGGTTCGATATAATCTTTATCATAATATCTTTTATTTTTTAAATGAAATTCATCAGTTCTTGTTTTAGCAATTTTAAGTGCTTCATGAACAGGGGGATAATAATTTTGTTGTAAGGGGGAGTCATAGGGTAATTGGCCAAAAAGCAAGTACGCAGGTGGAAATTTGGTAATAGAATGGGGTGTATTATTATATTCATTAATTACCTCAGTTAAAAGCTTAGTCCAGGGAATTTTAGAGGTAGTGGAGTTTACTTTACATTTTAATCTAGTTACTATTGTCTGATTTACTCTTTCACATTTCCCATTCGTTTGTGGATGATGGGCAGTGGTCAAACGTTGTTTAATATTATGATTTCGCAGGAATTTTTTTAATCTTGAAGAAGTAAAAGCAGCATTCCTGTCACTAAGTATTTTTTGAGGGGACTGTACACTTGAAATCTTACTAAAACAGAATAATTGTTGAGGGATTTTGATATTGAAAATTTGTTTCAGACAATTTGTATAAGTTTCTGTAGTGACACTTTTGGAAGGAAATGCCCAAACATATCTTGTGGCATGGTCTATTATAATATGGAGATATTTTTTTGTAGAATTATAATAATTGAACCCTCCTACAGTATCAACAGACAGACAGTCAAAAGGTTGATCTGTAGTGGGCATAGCTTGTAATAAGCCAAATTTTTTCTGTCTAGGTTTTTTATTTTTCTGGCAAATATCACAGTATTTAACAAAGTTAGTAATGTCTTGGGTCATATCTGGCCAATAATAGTTAGGAGAAATTAAATTTTGCATTTTTTGAACACCAGGGTGACCAAACTGTTCATGAGCAACATTAAGCAATTTTTTTCTTAGGGACATGGGAACTACCACTTTACGAAAACCTTTTCTTTTAACTATAATCAGTCCATTGTCATTAATATAATTTGATCCACACACATTTTCTTTTTCTTGCATCTCAATAATCTCTTTAACGTCAAGAAGAAAAGTAAGGTGCTTACAAAAATGAGAAATAGGGTTTCGGGACAACATGTCGGCTTCGACATTTGTGGATCCCTTTAAGTACTCTATTTTGTAATCGAACATACTTAACTTCAATGACCACCTAAATAATCGACCTCTTAAATGTTTGACATTTTTTAACCAAACAAGAGATGCATGATCAGTATGGATGGTAAATTGTACACCGTGAAAGTAATGATAAAATTTATCTAAAGTATCAATGATAGCAAGACACTCTAGTTCGGTAATGAAATAATTTTTCTCATAACTTCTCAATCCTCTAGAAAAATAAGCAATTGGATGTAAAAAGTTATTATGGTCGGGTTGTTTAAGAACTGCACCTACCGCTACCTGAGAAGCGTCAACAAACATGTGTAGGGGTAATTTTGGGTCATAAATCTTTAAAATTGGTTTAGCAATGAGGGCATCTTTTAATTTTTGAAAAGAGTTTTGACATTCAGTATTCCATTCCCAAATAGTATCTTTCTTAAGTAATTTATTTAGGGGGTGTCTAATTTCAGCATATTTGTCAATAAATTTATGATACACATTTATAGAACCAAGAAATCTTTGTAATTCTTTAGTGTTAGTAGGAGGTTTTAATTTTTTAATCGTTTCTATATTAGTATTAGCTGGAGTTAAAGTTCCATTTTGGATTTCATACCCTAGAAAATTAATTTGTTTTTGAGCAAAAGTACATTTAGATAATTTTAATTTAATATTTTCTATTCGGCATAAATCAAAAATTTGGATGAGATGCTGTATATGTTCATCTATTGATTTAGAAAAAATAATTATATCATCAAAATAATAACAAGCAAAGTCTATTTTATATTTTGTAAGAATTCTTCTAATTGTCCTGTTGAAAATTGGGGGGCCTACCTTTACACCAAAGGGGAGAACATTCCATTCCCAGAGCCCACAATTAGTAGTAAAGGCTAACTTTTCGGAATCGGCTGGGTGAATAGGTATGTGCCAATAGCCTGAGGCTAAATCTAGTGTAGAGAAATATTGGGCACCACTTAATTTGTCTAAAATTTCATCTATTCGGGGTAAAGGTTCAGCGTCATTTTTCATGATAGAATTTAATTTTCGGTAGTCAACACACATTCGGGTTTTTTTACCTTCATCTCGTTTATTTACTAACGTAACTGGAGAAGAGTATG
Organism: Maratus speculifer; assembly: GCA_964019185.1. Lineage (NCBI taxonomy): Eukaryota > Metazoa > Arthropoda > Arachnida > Araneae > Salticidae > Maratus > Maratus speculifer. The sequence goes on along the minus strand of CAXHSM010001442.1, from coordinate 268,664 downwards.
GGCTATAACTTTCTTTAATTAACCCAGCAGCTAATAATGATTGGATTTGCTGAGATATTTCTTTTTCATCAGCAGTGGATGTACGATAAGGCCTCAAAGATATTGGTAGGTCAGATTTAAGATAAATACGCTGAGGTTCAATATTAATTCTCCCTACATCATATTTATTTTTTGCAAAAATATCTAAATAATCCCTTAAAAGTTCCCTTACATTTTTATTTTGAATAGCATTCAGATCCCCCAATAGATTATAATCATCATTATTAGTTCGCGACAAGGATTGAGGAGTTATGGTATTTCCATAATCGGGTTGCACAGTAGTATCATTTTTTATAATATCAAAATGAAGCAATTCTAAGTTATCACTGGATATGTTGACATATGGGTTTAACGAAATATTGTCTTGTAACACCTGGCTTTTTGCACAATCAATTTTCAATTTAAATTTGGCACAATCAGGTAAACCTAAAATAGCATAGTCCAAATCAAGTTTACTTACTAAAAAATTAACATATCTCTTTATATTACCAAATTTAATACATAATCGACAAGATTTATTAATTGTAAGAGTTCCTTGTGCCTGTCTGATAGTAATAGGGGTAACATTATGTAAATTACCATTTAAATATCGAACAAATTTGAGGGGTAAAATTGAGACAGTTGATCCACTATCCACCACACAATACACTTTGTTATTGCCCACATATCCAGGGATAAATAATTGTCAGACATTATTAGTAGGGGGTGGTTGAATATGAGCAGGAGTTTGAGCTTGACAGGAATTTGTGTTAAATATACAACTCCTCTCCCAATGATATGCATTTTCTATGCCTCTGTTTAAACATACTCTGCACGGACGACTAGGGTAATTGTTTTGATAATGAGTTGCAGGCATTCTAGGAGTGAAAAACCTAGGATTAAAATTTTGGGATGGATTGTTTGGAGTAGGTCGAGTCCAATGTCTGGGCTGTGGATTGGGATTGTGCATTGGTCTAGTTTGTTGAAAATTTCTATTGCCGTTATTAGAGGTATGATTTGGAATCGCTGCTAATTGTTTAGCAATGCGAAACCATTCACGAGTATTGGAAGGAGGGTTAACCATCAAACAATTTTGATACTCCGGCTGAAGGCCATCAATTAATCCCTGTATAATTAAATTTTCCTCAAGCTGAAGTTGCCTTCCAATCTCAACTTTCTTTCTAAAATAAGAAACCAAATCACTTAGATCATTTAACTTTAAGGAAGTAAATTCAGAAAATTTTGGAACTCTAACTTGAATGAATTTTTCACTTAAAATCTCGACAATTTCTTCATAAGTAGCACAATCCAAACAATCATTGATATAAGTTTTTAGCGCTTCCCCCTTTAAATATTTTGAAATATTTTGATGTTTCCACTCATTATCTTTCTTTTCTACCGAACATTCTCGATCAAAATGTTTAAACCATTTAAATATATCCATGCCCAACCCAAATTCAAAAGGGACAATATCAAGTTTATTTTCTGACATTTTTTCTTCTTTTACTAATCCTGATCTTAATAGCATATAAGAAGGATAATTCATATGGAAAATATTTAAATGCTATACTTCAATTATTAAAATTCAATTACTATACTTCAAATACCTCAATAAATAATAATAAAAATAAATAAATAATAAATAAATAAGTAATAAAATAATAAATATCGGGTTTCCATACATGGGAAATAACAAATAATTTTTAAAACAAAAATACTTTTCTTTACGTATGGAAAATAAATTTTGCAACAGAGTATTTTTTTTAACAACAAATTAATCCATCTTTCGATTTAAAAAAAAAATAACACCTTTAAAACTAAATAAAATTTCTATGAGCAGAAAATTTTAATTAATTATAAATTAAGAACAAATTTATTTTTTAATATTTGTAATAAAAGAGAGAGAAAAAAATCAAGAATTTAAACAAAGAAATTATCATTAAATTTCTTAATCAATAAAACAATAAAATAATAAATAATAACTTACAGACATGTTCGATGTGGCCTTGTTCAAATACCTAATTTTTTATTAAACTAAACAAAAATAAAGAACTTCGTAGATACGACTCACAGGTGTAAATTTCAATTATCTGGTATTACTGATGGAATCTACCGTAGTTTCGCAACCATACAGCAGGTGTTCATTTATTATGAAATGAAAATTTATCAAAATATTTATGCACTTTTACCTAGAAAATACAGTAAATAAATAAATAAAAGAAAATGATGTCGAATTGATTTCATGCAGGTGATCTTTTGTAATTTTTATTTTGCATATCTCACAGTTTGGTTGCATATCTCTCAGTTGAAAAGTTTCTCACTAGAATGCGAGGTATATTTCACATTTAAAATATTTGTAGATGTAGATACCACACATAATTACAAACAAAACTTTATAAGACAATCTTTTTTCAGCTGAAAGGTTTATCATTTATGCACATGAAGATGTTTTTCCATGCAGGCCATCTCGTCGTAACATGGGTGGAAGTAGACGCAGATGAGGTTAAAGATGCGTGCAGCTAACATCTCAAAAACTCTGACTGTTAGTAACACACATTGAGTCTTATTGCAGGAAACAAAATTACAATATTAGTATTAACACACAGCAGCTGATCCCATCCATCTTCAGTCTTGGACATACCATTTAGATGGAAGATATCATAGTTATTATTTTTTTTTCTGTATTAAATGTTAAGATGAAAACAATACCAGGAAAAATGCAGGAACAACTGTAAGTGTATGAAGAGCATGCAGCTTATTCTCAAAAGTTTTACGCCGGTTCAATTTTTCATCCTGCCGGCTAATATGTAATAAAACGACGACGATGTTCTATAATAGTGTATAATCACTAATAGAATACCATGTTGGTTGTAGAATACTACTATTCACAAAGATTCAATAGTGGGATGAGCTGAGCAGTCGTTCTGGTAAGTGGATAAGCCATGGATTTGTTCTCGTAGGAGTTTCTCCATTAACAATGCAAGAAAATCAGTGTTTTAGTTCTTTATTATTTAGAGCACGAACTTAAGTTACTCCACAGATCACCGTTCCACACATCTATCACTACGGCCTTCGCTCACTAAGCTGCAACATTCCGGCGTTCTACAATCTCGGAAAAAATGACATTTCTAATTCAGCGGAGAAATAAAACGCGCGTCTTGATAGTTTAAAGAAAAGGTGCATTCTACTCTCCTGAAAAGCCAAATGAAAAAATCATTTTCACGACAAAACTAGCGCCCTCCTACTCCGCGTCAATCATTTTAAAAATCCAATCAGGATGGACTCGAGCCTCTAACGGACAAAATGATCAATTCTAATTGGCCGTAATAGGCGGTCTACTGGCAAGAACTATATTTTTCCTCGGAACACTAAACCCTTTAGCAACGCGTAGTAACACTTGTCACGCGATGTTAAAAAATAAAAAATAAAATTAAAATCGCAGGAATATGCCAGAAAGTAAAAAGCTTACGAAATACTTCCCGCCTTTTTGAGAAGCAAGAAATAATTTATTAATAACTAAAGTAAGAAAAAGAATTTTAGCTGTTACAAGACGAAACTAAGATTGAAATATGTTCCACAAATTTAGAATTGAAGCTAAGAGAGAATAAAAAAAAATGGCGCAAAATTTTTTTTATTTTTTTATTTTATTACATATATATATATATATATATATATATAGAACCATTAGATAATACTACAAATCAACATCAATTACTGTAAAATTTTTTTAATGCCAAATTATATATGTGTGTGTGTGTGTGTGTGTGCGTGTATGTATACAGGATGATTATAATTAAAATTAGGATTTAAAAAATCTATAACTTTAAACCATCTGGTCAGAATGACTTGATACTTTAGTACAACAATCATGAGGCAATGTAATTTTGTTTAGCGAAGAAATAAAAAGTTCGAAAATATGCCGATAGATGGCGCTTTCAGGGTAGTACCAGGGGAAAGATAAAAGAATTTATTCGTTGAACACAAGGATGTTGTTAGCTAAAAAGTAAAAATTGACTTCAGGGATATCCAACAAATTTATCAGCGGAAAGATAAGAACATATGTTAAGATAAGAACAGCAATAATTACAAAAAAGGAAAATAAAAAATGAAAAAAGAGCTTCACGGAACAAACAGCGTACTGATGGTTGAGGCATAAGTTTTTCGATATGGCCCTCCGCCTTCTAGTAATTGAAAGCGCAAAACAGCTTGCTGCAGAACAGATCTCAGGATACCTGCACTTCTCATGTAAACCCTTTAACTGGTTATTTCTTTTCTGTTCAATAAAATAACGGATTCACACCACAATTTTTTTAAATAAAATATTCATAAAAGTTAGTCTAAACATTTCCACTTTTAAATAGTATGAAATTACTTAAAAAAAATAGTGGTGTCAAAAACCTTTAAATAGTTTGAAACTATTAAAAAAAAAAATAGTGGTGTCAAAAACATTTAAACGATGAATTAAGCGAATTCGTCTTGCGAGAACGGAGTATGGGCAAATCAATTAACCCTTTAACGATCATAGCATTTTCATTGCTAAGATGTCGAAATAAATGAATGACACCCGTAATTAAGAGCAAATATATTTCTAAATAAGAAAACGTGATTTTTCACATACAAAATCAAAGGGATATTTTTAGATAAAAATACCGGTGTCAGTGTTGCTTATTGGAATTAAAATTTTGTGGTTTCGTGGCGAAACCAATGAACGTTAAAGGGTTAAGGGGTTCACCCTCTGGGGTCGAGTGCCATGTATACGTGCCGCATATAGGCTTAAGCGTTCTGGTTTATTCCCAGCAGTAAAATTATACTGTAAAATTTGCCTTATTTAATCGGAGCATTTTCTCGATTCAATTAGGCAAAAATTTCTGCTTTTAAAAACCAATGACAAAACATTAAAAGTTTCGTAAAATACTATCGTCGCGAAGGGATTCAGTGATTCCGGGACACATTTTTACTTATTCAGTTAATATTTAGAAATTTTTGTTGTGGTTAACTATACCTTTTGTAAAAAAAAATAACGTGATAAAACTTCTCATAATGTTTTTTTAATGAAACTTTAAAAGTTATAAAAAAAATTGTATAATTTAAAATCGTTATAACTAAAAATTTTATTTGTAGAATTTTACATTGTTTTCATTTAAATAGGCAGAATTATATAAAGTGTTATTTTAATTCAGCATTTTTGAAAATGTTAAATAAAAATTAAAAATATTTAAAGTAAATATTTGATAAAAAATTATGGAATTTATACATTTATTTCTTTTATACATTTATTCATATTTTGAAAATGGGTGGCACGCACTTACAATGATAATATTTTTAACAATTCCCATATCAAACAATCTTTTGAGACAATAATAACAAAAATTATTATTATTATTAATAATGCATAAGACTTCCATAAAACAGTTGCAAGAGTTCTGGACACAAATTCGTTTGAAGATGATTATCTTTCTCATATTAAAACATCTACTTCTAACAATGTTACTGAAAAGAACAGAATATAAGTCTCCGAACAGACAATCTGTTAATCCTAAAACAGAACTTCCAGCCAAGAAAATACATTTTGTATTGCATCAGTTTTTGTCCGATAGATGGTGCTACTGTACATTCTTATTCTAATGATTATTTGAAAGGATAATAGAAAGAAACATTTTCAAAACATTTTACAGAACATTTCGCAGATAGAATTTTACAAATTTAACATTTTTGGGTCTGGTGTACTATTAATAGTACATGTCCTTTCATCGAATATTATTTTGTCTAAATGTTAAATTTTGTTCTTTCCCATACACAGACAGGATAATATATATTGCTATGTCTTTCTTATTGGGACTCCATTTATGTTTTGACATTTAGTAATAACAATAAAAATAAAAGTTTAACCATTCCTTTTTGCGCCGTTGGCAATTTCTTGGCGATTGACATATATTTCACTCTTTCAATTTAAAGTATGCAATGCTTTTCTGAATGAACTATGCGTGATAAAACGCAAAAGAAAAAAAAACATTAGAAAGGTATAATATCTGTAAAACTGTTTTAGTTCGATATTTTTCAAATGTCTGCTAAAAGTCTTCCTCAGCCTATATATATATGTATATCAGGGGTGCAAAAATCTAGGCGCCTGATGGTAGTCTCTCACCACTAAAATTTTAAAGTTGTTTTCGCTCAAAATTCAATAGCATTCTAGCAGGATTTTTACACGAAATATTAGACGAAGAAAAACGAAATAAGTTTAGTGGTGAGAAACTGCGTGCTGGCGCCTAGATTTTTGCACCCCTGATGTATATATATATATATATATATATGTATATATATATACAGGAGGGCAAAAAATCCAGGCGCCAGCAGGCAGTCTCACACCACTAAATTTATTTCGTTATTTTTCGTATAATATTTCATGTAAAATTCATGTAAAAATGCTGTTAAATATTAAGCGAAGAAAACCTTTAAATTTTAGTGGTGTGAGACTGCTTGCTGGCGCCTAGATTTTTGCACCCCTGATATATACATATATATATATGTATATAATAGATTGAATAGCAAACAGAAAAAGTACATTTTTTGCATTTCAGATAAAGAGATAATCTTCAAACATCAGTAAGCCTATTTGGATAGCTAGGAATAACATTATTAAAGTAATAATAATTTTGCTCTCAAATAGAAAAAAATTAGGACCCAAAAGTTTTAAGCGTTCGGCTTTGTTCTCTAACCCCTTCTGACCTAGATATGTATCCAGTAGGATACACATCTTTACAATTTCTTTCACGTATACAAATGATGTTTAAAAAAAAGAGAAATAGGTGTGAATAAAGCCAAACGATAGAAAAAACTAAATAAAATAGCAATTTGTTTGATATAGCGTTGGTTTAGCAAGATACCTGTTATAGGGGTCGCAGCTTCCCTAAAATTTTCGCACTTTTCTACCAGTATTTTAAATCAAATATCTTCCATTGATATGTCTTTAACCCATTAGTGCCTAGCGTCCCTTTTTAGGGACGCTTCAAAAGGTGCATTCAGCACTGTTTTTGACACCGCTAAAAAAGAAAAGCAATATTTTTTTTTATTTAAATGATGCAATTTCGTGATTAATGAACTAAACTTAAATCTTCTAATAATAGTGGTGCCAACCAAATAAAGTTTTCGCAAAAGATGCTGGGCACGAATGGGTTAAGATCTACAATGAAATCTTAGAATAAATATTACCGTTCAAAAATTGTGGTAGGAAAGTGTGAAAATTTTAGGAATGCTGGGACCAAAGCTGTTATATGAAAATGGCTTGAAGCAGAAATGTACAAAAATAAAAAGATATATCATTTTACTGTGCATTAAAATACCATTTGTAGAGTCCTTTAGTAATAAAAAATATTAAATTTATATGTTTATTTTTATTTTTCAGTGCTTTTGCAATGCATAAAAGTAAAATCATGTAAAATAAACTAAGAAAATTGAGAAAAAATGTACTTTTTAAATTCCCATGTATCATTAAATTTTATGTATAAAAATAAATTGTAATTTTCTTCACTGTTCAAACGTTGTTAGTTAATAGTATGTTAATATAAATTCATAACTGTAATTAAAAAATATGAATAAACCGTGGGTTTTGAACAGGTTAAAGCTGGAAAAGCAAAGTAAAAACTCTTTCCTGAATCTGGGTATTGAATAAAAGAAACGTCGATTGTTAGAAATTTACATGTTTTTTCAGTTTTTTCACTTTAGAAAATTTTGTATACACCATTTTACAAAACATTCTATTTTGTATTTTAACGTTAATATTTGTGTTATTATCTTTAAATTATTAAAAATTTTGTTATTTAAAATAAAACTATTTCTAAAAAAAAGTACTACATAGTAAAATATGAATAATTTACTATCTTTTAACATATTACACATTATTTTCTTAAAACTAAGGTAAGTAAAAAAAAAAGCAAATAAATCGAAAAATAAGAAAAAATCTAAATTTTATACTGGCTGTCAAATTTAAAGTAGCATTTCGTTTGTCAAAACACGATGATCTACGGAAAGAGCATTAGAATAACAAATGACCCTGTTCGGGTTATTTTTTACTTATACACTCTAACGGGATTTTGAAACCTTTCTTGAATTAATATAAATGATGTCTCAGACTGGGATATATTTTGCAATGAAATCACATGGGACCTATTCCTGTCACGCGTATGTGAACTGCGCTATAAAATATTTTTAGTTACACGCGTTTCAAATGATGTAATAAAATAAATATATTTATTTTTCAGAGTTGTTTCCGTAAAATTTTATTTAGTGAGCAATAGAAGATTGAAATAAAAATAAAAATAAAATTTGCATGAATAATTGATTATAAAACGTAATCCAAATTTACGAGAATATGTTTATCTTTTTATAAAGTAAATACACCTAGACTAATAAGAAAAAAATATTCTCTGTAGGGTATTTCCGTGAGCACTTATCGTGTAAATCTGCTAAGTAGTTGGCCACCGTTTTTTCGAAAGGTTTGCATGGTTGTATACAATTAATGAAATATAGCTGATAAAAATACAGTCGAGTCTCCCTATAACGAAACTCCATACATCGAATTTCTCTATATAACGAATTTTTAGTAGGAACGGTCCCCTTTTCACACGATTACGTTAAAAACAGTCTCTATATAGCGAAATATATATCTCCATGTAACGATTTTTTTCAAAAATTGGTCTTAATTTATTCAGTTTTAAAAAGCTTCGAAATCATATGGAATCAATTTTCCATCACTTAATTTTGATTTATCGTCAGTGCTGATTTTTTTTTATATTACTTCTCTTCTTGTTCTTTAAATCCAACGAATTCATTCCACCCCCACACACCTTTCCACATCCTTCTCAAAACAGTGTCAATTGGATTGATACACATGTAAGAGAAGAAACAATGAGAGGCACATAAGAGAGGCCTTCAAATGAAGGGAAATGTTAACTACAATTTTTCATTCCTTGCTAAAGTTTGAGCATCTTTTTGAGAGCGTAACAACTTTAAAATCAAAGCAACAAAAAATTACAGATTTTTTCTTCTGAAATTAATGCAAGTCTTCCTTATTTGATTTTCATTAAGCTTTCAAATAAATGTCTGTTCTCTTTTTTGAAATGGCTTAAATAATTAAGAAATAAAATGTTAGGTTAATATTTACTTTTAAACATTTCAAATTCTTAATTCAAAAGATCAAAAATAATATTTGTTCAAATTTCACATAATACGATTTTTAACATCATTCTCTATACATCGAATTTCTCTATATAACGAATTTTTTACTGGAATGGTGGATTTCGTTATATAGAGACTCGACTGTAGCCACATTTTTCTGTTCTAAAATACAACTAATCAAAATCATAGTATGGGATTTACACGACACGTGCTCATGAAAATACCCTGTAATAATTTGACATGCATCTATACTCTTAAAAGAAAGTTTCGCTGTAACAGATTTGATTTAAATTGTAGAAGGTTTCTATCACAGTGATTAACACCCCTTGGGGACGAGGGACAAGCATACATGCCTTAAAGGGCTTAAGAATCCTTGATTATTCCTATCAGCAAAATTTTAATGTAATATTTGCCTTATTTAATCGGAGCATTTTCTCGATTTGATAAGGCACATATTTTTGTTTTTAAAAACCGGTGACAAGACATCAAAAATTTTGTAATTTCGTATTTTGTATCTATTTATTATAAGAGAGTCCATAGAAATTTATACGTGTAACAATCTGGTTTGCAATGATAACGTTTCTTTTATTATTCCTAAGTTATGGCTAGAATTAATGAATAAATTCCTCGTGAGAACTTCAATGGGATGAACCATGGTGGAAATTCTTTTAGATCATGGTCTATTTTAATTTAATTTTTTACAATAGTGCGCGTGTTTTTTAATGTTTTTTATATCTCATTGTCGCGTGTCATTTGTATTGACAGTGAAATTTTTTGAAATTTTATTTTTATTTATATTTTAGATCATGGTCTATATTTTAATTTTTTACAATAGAGCGCGTGTTTTTTGTTATTTATATCTCGTTGTCGCGTGTCATTTGTATTGACCGAGAAATATTTTGACATTTTATTGTATTTATATTATGATTACGGAACTTATTTGACGGTTCCGAAACATGTCAACGTATTTTATTTTATTAAAACACCTTTCTTAAGAAAATTAAAATTTTTATTAAAATCAAAAATTTCGTAAAAGACTCCCGTCGCGAAGGGGTTAAGAAATAATCTTGCAAATAACTATCTGCTTAGCGATGTACCGATAATTGTGCGCTTTTACACCATAGAGTAAAAATTGTTAAATTAGATTTATTTTGTGTTTTTTTTTTTTTTTTTTTTTTTTTTTTTTTTTTTTTTTTTTTTTGTATGGTAAATAATTGTTTAGAAATAGTGATTTCTATATTCATTGTAACATTTCTTTTGATCTTTGACATGCAAAAATACCTGTTATTTAATTTCATTTTACTTGCTCTAAAAATTTCCATCGTCAATCCTCTTAACTTGAATTCAAAGTTTTGTGTCACTATTAACAATTTATTTCAAAAATCTTCCTTAACAATAAAAGTATTCTTACAAAAGATTTAGACAATAAAGTAATAAACGAATAATGAATTATCTCACAACATATTACATGTTATTTTTTAAATGCTTAAATAATTAAAAGACAAGATAACCGAACACATAATAATGGAAATTTTAAAGATAATACTAGCTATCAAATTTAACAAATAATAAAAAACAAACTTTTCTCTTAAGCAATTTCCGCTAGTAAACGTATGTTGTCGAAAACTTTTACACAACTCTATACACAATATATTGACTTTATACACACTAAGTATATATATAAAAATAAACTTAAAAATATATATCACACCTGAAATGTCACTTCGAACAATTATTGTTTTTAGGCTCCATTACTTAAATTACAGTTAACTTCTTTCTATATCAATTTTTTTCTTTGTGTCTTTAAATGATGCACTATGCACGTTCTAGAGTTAGAACCTTATATTATTCTTCAGTGATATATTTCAGTTTCAATATCTTCGAAAAAAATATAATATCATTAAAGTACACCACATTTGATTATTCCGCCGTAGACACTAGATTGATTTTTTTACTCTCCCTGTAAATGAACAATGCACGCTCTACACTTCATTTTATATGACTAACAAGCCATATGAAACTCCAATCACAAATATCGATTTCATGACAATTAGACTATATTTACGCAAGTTAGAGCACGGAAAAACAGACGACAAGCAAATCGAATTCATAAATAATTCTCAACTTGATGAAGAATATTAAAAAACAATAATATAATACATTTACTATTTATAATATATTTTAGTTTCTTAAAATTAAAGTAAGTAAAAAACAAAAACGCAAATTGAAGAAAAAAAATTAAAATTTATACTGTCTGTCAAATTTATTAGGCAGACATTTAACATTATTTAGCATTTCATTTCTCATACAGCGATGATCTAAAGAAAGGGTATTAGAATAACAAATGTTCGTAACCCTGTTCGTACTATATTTTTCGTATACACTTTAACGGAATTTTAAAACCTTACGTGAATGAATATAAACGATGTCTTAGACTGGGAGATTTTTCGTAGAAATCTCATGGGAACCATTCTTGTCACGTCTACGTGAACTGTGCCATATAGTATTTTCAGCTACATAAGTTTCAAATACTTAAATAAAAATATTATTATAAGCATATTTACTATACTGAATTGTTTCTTTAAAATTTTGCTTTGTGAGTAATGTAAGACTGTATTAAAAGGAAAAGGAAAAAATATGTATTACCCATAGAATCCAAAAGATATTGCAAATTCACGAGAACATACTTTTTTTAAGTAATGTATCTATATTATAAAAAGAAAGTTTTGTTGTAAAAGATATGACTTAAATTGTAGAACGTTTGTATAAATGAATGTACACAAGTTTCAAATACTCAAATAAAAATATTAGTATAAGCAAGGATGCCTAGTCTCCGGCTTTTTCTACATCACTAATATTTTAAAGAAACTGTTGTTTATTTAACCCCTTGAGGGGCGGTGGTTTCATAAATATACCACTTAATTTTAATTACCAAACGCTACATTCGCATCGGAATTTTGTTAAAGAAAATTACGGTTTATTGAATGCGTGAAGTACAGCGTTTTCTTATTTACAAATAAAGATGTTTTCGAATTCCGGTGTCAGTCATTAATTTCAATACTTAAGTAATGAATTTGTCCTGCCCCGCAAAGGGTTAAATCGCCTAAATGTTCCAATTTAATTCAAGAAAGTTTTCTGTATTAAAATACTGGCATCCAAAAAGCCGGACACTTCTCAGCTCTGGTATAAGTCTATTTGCTACCGCTACGCGGCGATTAGGCGGTCATCCGCCCCGATACCGGATATTTAACTTGTTAAGATGAGGTAACTCGTCAGGTAGGGACCTGGTCAGGGGTGCAAAAATCTAGGCGCCAGAGGGTAGTCTCTCACCACTAAAATTTTAAAGTTGTTTTCGCTCAAAATTTAATAGCATTCTAGCAGGAATTTCACACGAAATATTAGACGAAAAAAAAAACGAAATAAATTTTGTGGTGAGAAACTGCCTGCTGGCGCCTAGATTTTTGCACCCCTGGACCTGGTCATCGGTTAGAAAGAAAGAATTTCTTTCTATTTGCTTCTCTATTTGCTATACAGAGCTGTTTCGATAAATTTTTATTTAGTGAGACTGAGGTAAATTTATAAAAAAAATCCACCACAAATTATAAAACGTAATCCTTATTTATTATAACAAGAATATATTCATATTTTTTAAAAAGTAAGTGTGTCTGTACTAATAAAATAAAATTTCACTATAACAGATGTTAATGAAATTGTAGAAAGTTTTTATCATCAGCGATTTAAGACATATTCCTACAAATATCCATTTGTGCAGCGATGTATTAATAAATGTACGCTTTTACACTGTGCGTATGAAAATTCATAAATCCTATCAATTTTGTGCCTGTGAAATTTTTTGTTTTGTACTATATAATTTAGTTTATGAATTTGAGATTTGTATATTAACCTTAACATAGCATTTCATCTTAAAGTGCAAGAAATATATATCGTTTATTTTCATTTATTTTGTTCTAAAGTTTTTCTAGGCAATCCTTTTTACTTCAATTGCAAATTTTGTTTATTACTTATACTTTCTTTCAAAATTTTCATTTAAAATAAAAGTATTCTTACAAACAAATGAATGAATAAATAAATAAAATAAACATTAAAAAAAATGAATTACATAATCTTTTAGCATATTACATATTATTTTCTTGAAATTAAAATAAATAAGAGACAAGCTAACAAAACAAACCATACAGAAAAATCTAAAGCTTATACTAGCTTTCATATGTAACGCACCATTTCGTTTGTCTTAAAGTGATGATCTAAGGATAGGGTATTACAACCACAAATGACATCGTTTGTATTATTTTTCACGTATCCTCTTTAACGTGATTTTGGATCTTTTCTTGAACGAATATAAATGTACCTTAGATTGGGGGATATTTCGGTCAAATGGCTTGGGAGCCATTTTCATCACATCTGTGTGAACTGCGCAATAAATTATTTCGAGTTACACAAGTATGGAAAACGTAAATATGATCATAGTTATTTTTCACATTTGTTTCGATAAGTTGTCATTCTATAAATTGATTTTTCTCAATTGTTTCGATCTATTTTATTCAGTGAGTAACTCAAGACTGAAATAAATGTAAAAAGAAAAATATGTCTCGCCCTTAGATTATGAAATGGAACCCGAATTTAGGTGAATATATTCATGTTTTAAAAAATAAATGTATCTATATGTCTAAAAAAGTTTTGTTTTACTAAGATTTGACTTAAATTGGAGAATTGTTTCTATCACGAGCGATTTAAGAAATAATCTGGCATAAAGTCATTTGATTAACTATATACAGATAAATGAATACTTTTACACAACCGTAGGAAAATGGATAAATCGCTTCTATTTTCTGTAAGTGAACGTTTTTGTTTAGCACTACATAATTTAGTTAATAAATTACACATTTCTATATTTACCTTTAAATCTCATTTAATGTTTGATTGGAAGAAATATCTAACGTTTATTTTCATTTATTTTGTTCCTCAGTTTTAAATCGCCAATCCTTTTTATTTAATTTATTTTGTCAAATTTTATTTATTATTTGGCTATTTCCATGAGTACTTGTAGTGTAAGTCACAGGCTACGATTTTTGGCTACCAGTATTTTAGTACGAAAAAATGTGATTTATTTTATCGGCACTTTCTCATTAATTGAATAAGGCCAAGCAGACTTTTCGAAAATAACGGTGGCAAACAAGCATAGCAATTATAAGATAATGTGACTTACACTACAAAACCCATGGAATTAGCCATTTATAATTTATTTGAAATTTTCCATTTAAAATAAATGTGTTCTTACAAAATATGTAAACAATAAAGGAAAAAAAATTAATAATATAATCTTCACCATATTATATATTACCTTCTTTAAACTAAAATGAATTAGAGACAAACTAACAAAAAGCATCATAATGTAAAATCTAAAAGTTATGTTGCCTGTCGAGTTGAACGAAGCATTTCGTTTGTCATAAAGTACTGACGTAAGGAAATTGTATTACAATAACAAATGACGCTGTTCGTACTATCTATTTGCACATACTCTGTAATGGTACTTTAAAACCTTACGTGAATGAATGTAAACGATGTCTCATACTGGGATATTTTTCAATGAAATCGCATGGGACCCATTCACGTCACGTCTACGTAAACTGCGCCATAAAATATTTTCACTTACACAAGTTTTAAATGCGTAAATAAAAATGTAAGTATGATCATGTTTATGCTTCAAAGTTTCAAATTTTATCGAAAAAATAAAATTTAATTTAGTGAGTAACGTAAGACTGAAACAAAAGTAAATATATATGTATATTTATCTATAAATCTAAAACATATTTCACTTAAGTAGATTTGACTTAAACTGTAGAGTGTTACTATCACCAACGATTTAAATAATAATCTAGTTATTTTTTTAGCGATATAATAGATAAATGAATTCTTTTACACCATTTAATGAAAATTGATGAATCGTATATATTTTTTGTCAGTAAACTTTTTTTTTGCTCTATATAATTTCGTTCATAAATTACACATTTCTATATTAACTTTCAAATTTCATTTAATGTCAAGAAATATCTATCATTTATTTCTATTTTTTCTTCTTCGTTTTCTTTGTGTAGGTGTGTGTGTGCTTAAGTTTTCTATCGGCATTCTCTTTTATTTCAATTGCAGATTTTATTTATTATGTATAATTTATTCGAAATTTTCCATTTACAATAAAAGTGTTTTTACAAAATATGTTGACAATAAAGAAAAAATGAATAATACAATCTTTAACATATTATATATTACTTTCTTTAAACTAAATTGAATACGATACAAGCTAACAAAAAGCATCATAATGTAAAATCTAAAGATTATATTGCCTGTCAAGTTGAACGAAGCATTTCGTTTGTCCCAAAGTAATGATCTAAAGAAAGGGTATTACAATAACAAATGACGCTGTTCGTACTATCTTTTTGCACATACTTTGTAATGGTACTTTAACCCATATTTCACCATCGTCCTAAAAATAGGACACCATGTATGAATGGCCTTTATACAAATTCTTTTGAGTATTTTAATTCAAATTAAATGCGATATATTTTTAAAAGTCTGTTAAGTATATCTCTGCTCTTATTGTTAGTTTAAATTAATGTTAAATATTTTTTTTTTAATTTTTCAAAATGGTGATTTTTTGAAGATTTATTTCTTATATATTCAATACATTATTTCTTAAGATTTTACTATTAAAAATAACGGTTATATAAATTTATTGAGGTAATATTCAATACTTTTCTAGAGATAAAAAATATATATTAAAAATATATATCTAAATGATCTATTTTCCATATATTTCATACTGTCCTAAAAATAGGACGATGGTATAATCCACTGATACATAATCCCTACATTAAGTAATGGGAATAATCCATTCTTCTCTGTGATATTCCAAAAATTTGTACGGATAATCTTTAAATAGTTTCTCTAACACCTGCAGATCACGTATGTCTGCAGGTGTTAGGTACACCTGCCCTGCGTGGTCACGTGTCAGACTGGTTTGTGTGAGGGGATTCCTCGTGTAAGAAAGTAAAAAAAAATGCATTGTGAAATTATTGTGTACGTCGTTTCTCTTTGCTTCGTTTCGGAAACTACTTAGATTCTAATGCTTAAAAATGTCTCGTAAATTTTTAACTACGCAGGAAGCCTTGGACTTTTTGTGGAGTTTAGATGATAGTGATTTTGAAGACTTGACAATGAATTAGTTATTGTACCTCCAGATCCTGATTTAATGAATGACACAGAGGACATTGATGATTCATCTGTAAGGAAAGTAGAAGAAATCATTTGTGATGAAGTAGATTCTACAGAGGTTGCAGGAACGATTGAAATTTTAGTTCCAAATTGAAATGAAAACACTTCTGTAAATCCGAAATGGGAAAAATGCGAATCTAAGTTCGAACGTGCTCCAAAAGCATTTCCTCATGAGAGACTTCAAAGAGTTAAAGATAATGTGGCTGGTAAATCTCCTACTGAACTTTTTGAAATGATCTGTTTGAAAATGATTGAGCTGACGGTTGAAGAATCAATTAAATATTCCAGACAAAATAATAATCATGGTTTTGAAATAAGCATGGACGAAATGAAACAATTTTTAGCAATTCTTTTCTTTAGCGGTTATCATATTTTACCTCAAGAGAAAATGTACTGGGAAAATGCACCCGACACTGGAACTTTACTTGTAAGTAAATCGATGGCAAAAAACAGATATTACGAAATAAAGAAATATCTTCATTTTAACGATAACTTGCAACTTGATATGTATATTTATGATATGTATATGAACTTGGATATTTTTCAATGAAATCGCATGGGACCCATTCACGTCACGTCTACGTGAACTCCGCCATAAAATATTTTCAGTTACACAAGTTTTAAATGCGTAAATAAAAATGTAAGTATGATCATGTTTATGCTTCAAAGTTTCAAATTTTATCGAAAAAATAAAATTTAATTTAGTGAGTAACGTAAGACTGAAACAAAAGTAAATATATATGTATATTTATCTATAAATCTAAAACATATTTCGCTTAAGTAGATTTGACTAAAACTGTAGAGTGTTACTATCACCAACGATTTAAATAATAATCTAGTTATTTTTTTAGCGATATAATAGATAAATGTATTCTTTTACACCATTTAATGAAAATTGATGAATCGTATACATTTTGTGTCAGTGAACTTTTTTTTTGCTCTACATAATTTCGTTCATAAATTACACATTTCTATATTAACTTTCAAATTTCATTTAATGTCAAGAAATATCTATCACTTATTTCTATTTTTTCTTCTTCGTTTTCTTTGTGTAGGTGTGTGTGTGTGTGTGCTTAAGTTTTCTATCGGAATTCTCTTTTATTTCAATTGCAGATTTTATTTATTATGTATAATTTATTCGAAATTTTCCATTTAAAATAAAAGTGTTTATACAAAATATGTTGACAATAAAGAAAAAATGAATAATATAATCTTTAACATTTTATATATTACTTTCTTTAAACTAAAATGAATACGAGACAAGCTAACAAAAAGCATCATAATGTAAAATCTAAAGATGATACTGCCTTTCAAGTTTAACCCTTTAACGATCAAAGCATTTTCATTGCTAAGATGTCGAAATAAATGAATGACACCGGCAATTAAGAACAAATATATTTCTAAATAAGAAAACGTGATTTTTCACATACTTAATAAAAGGGATATTTTTAGATAATCATACCGGTGTCAGTGTTGCATATCGGAATTAAAATTTTGTGGTTTCGTGGCGAAACCAATGAACGTTAAAGGGTTAACGAAGCATTTCGTTTGTCATAAAGCGATGATCTAAGAAAATGGTATTACAATAACAAATGACACCGTTCGTACTATCTTTTTACACATACTCTGTAATGGTATTTAAAAACCTTACGTAAATAAATATAAACGATGTCGCAGACTCGGAGATATTTCGTTGAAATCGCATGGGACCCATTCACGTCTGTCGTCTACGTGAACTGCGCCATAAAATATTTCCAGTTTTCTAGTTTCAAATGCGTAAATATAAATGTAAGTATGATCATATTTACTTTTCAGAACTGTTTCGATAAAATTTTATTTAGTGAGTAGTGTAAGACTAAAATAAAAGTAAAAATAACTAGTTGGATGTGTCAATACCAAAACTTTCTTCTACCTCATACGTATATTTTAATATTAAAAAAAAAAAACAGTTACTTTTTTAATGCTTTAATAATTTTAAAACAATACAATATCAAATTTGATTTTCATCTTAAATCTCTGTTTCAGTCAATTAATCGGAGTAAAAACGAATTTCCGTTTCTGCACATTCTTTTTTTTTTTTTTTTTTTTTTTCAAATTCAGGGAGGACCTACTTGCCATACCAAAAAATAATTATACACAAAGATTTAGTTCAGTTCTAGGCCTAACTTCACACACTTGTAGGTGGTGCAATATTGAAAATGACATAAAGTTCGCTACCTTTTTTATAAAATTTGAATGAAATTTCCAGAGCCCCTAGCGTTAACATTTCTTTTGCTTTTCCACTGGAAGAAATAGCTCACGTTTATTTTCATTTATTTTGTTCTACACTTATTCTATCTCAGGGATGAGATTCCCGCTTTTTTGGACACCAGTATAATCTTAGAGAAAATGTTGTACTCTTAAATCACAAAATTGTTCCGATTAAATAATATAGCATTTTCTCTAATATTTTACTGGTGTCCAAAAAAGCGGAAATCTCATTCCTGTCTATCTACATATTACATATTATATTAAAATATAAGCAATATTACATATTAGTTATATTTTATTATTTTTTACATCTTTTACATTTAAATTATTTTCTTTTATTTTTATTTTGTTCTACATTAGTTCTACATGTATTCATTTTACACAATACTCTTATCTTCAGATGAACATTTTATTTTATCATTTATTATTTATTTCAAAAATTTCCATTTACAATAAAAGTATTTATTATGAATCTGAAGTAATCAAATAATAAATAAATAAAGTATTAGTTTTTAATACATTAATATTACTTTCAAAAAACAAAAAAAAGTAAAAAACAACGTTACAAAACGCATAACAAATAAAAATCTAAAGATTATATTGCCTGTCAAATTTAACGAAGCGTTCCGTTTGTCATAAAGCGATGATCTAAGGAAAGGGTATTATAATAACAAATGACCCCGTTCGTACTATTTTTTCTTACGTTTACACTTTATCGGAATTTTCAAACCTTTCGTGAATGAATATAAACGATGTCTCAGACTCGGTGATATCTTCGTGAAATCGTATGGGACCCATTCTTGTCACGTCTCCGTGAACTGTGCCATAAAGTATTTTGAGTCACATGAGTTTCAAATATTTTAATAAAAATATAAGTATGAGCATATTTACTTAATACTAAAATAAAAGTAATAAATAAAAATATGTATTACCCATTCGTTGACAGACAGAACAGATTCCAAAACTACGAGAGCATGTTGATATGTTTGTTAACCCTTTAACGGACAAAGCAATTTCATTGATATGATGTTAAAATCGAAGATTGACATCGTTAATTGCGAAAAAATATGTTTGTGAATAAGAAAAAGGGATTTTTCGCATGCATAATAAAATAGATTTTTAAAACATAAAATTCCGGGGTTCCGTTGTCGGGGTATCGTAGAGAAACCAATGAACGTTAAAGGATTAATTAATAAGCGAGTTGTTTCGCACTGAAACATATTTGGCTTTATTGGGAAAGTACAGTCAACTATCGTAACCGACCACGTTTGTTATTACGCAATAAGCGAAAAACAAATAGTAAATAGGCCGGGAGGCAGCATTACGGATAATCACCGCATCAAATTCACGGATAAAATTCTAGAATTTGTTAAATATCGATTCGCATATTAAAAAGCAATCGGTCTGCCAAGACATATCTTGGTTGAAAACATCCGTAAACTAGAAATTAGTGGTTTACTCTTAGGTTTACCATTATGTTTTCCTGCACCCAAAAGTATTAAAATAGCGAGGACTAAGAACAGGAAAACATAATGTTAAACCTACGAGTTAACATCGATAATATTATACTCTTATCTACAGGTTATGAAACGGAATCCTATATTACGAGAGTATATTTATATTTTAAAAAAATAACAGTATAGTAAATAAGAAAAGAATTAATTCTCACTGAAACATTGTCCTTTATTGGGAAGGTGTATTCCTCTGGGATGGAAAATTCCAGAAAATTCGGTTACTTAACAAAAACATTAACACGTTCCCTCCGCTTACGTGAAGATGTGATGACAGTTAATGCCGCACTGTATAAGTGGGTTTTTTCCAGAAGCCGATCTACTTTTTATAACAAAGAATCAGTGAAAGATTTTCCCACGCCAGCGCGTGACTGGCTCCCCACATCACCCCACATCACGCGCTGGTGCATGATAGGCAGCGAATGTGTTAAATCAAGTGTATTACAATGTGCAGAAAAAAATATTCTTAAGTAAATTTTCTTGCTCATTTTAAATTTGTTTATTTATTAAAATCTTAAAGTTGCAACTAAAAGATGTATGATGTTGTCACATAGGGGAATTTCATTTTTAAAATATGATATAAGTGTATATAGTTTCATGCATAAATATAAATAAGCAGATTGATACATTCAAAAAGTATATAATAGAAATAAAATCGTTTAATAGAAAAAAAATATGGATTCAAACTTGAATAGAAAACAGACGATTTAAAATGTCGGTTATAAAAACATTCTTTCTTCGATTCTTATTTTGAATTCATAACCTACATTTTACAATAAATGTTTATTTAGATAATTTTGTTCGCATTAGGTCTCAGCGGGAGAATAAAATTTCACCTGTTATGTTTGTCAAAAAAGAGGCCTAGAAACGATTTTCATTTTAAATGTGCATTTGCGAAAAACATTTCATTCAGACTTGTGTATGAAATGTTTTGTTTTCGAGTCATTAGTAAAAATTCATTAACGCAACGTGAATACACACTGATGTGACAGACAATGTTAAAAATGACGATCAATTAATTAGTCGTTTTTAACACAATCGAAAAACGTTGAAAAGTATTTATGCTTTCGGTTTATCTGTTCGTCTGACAACTTTCTAAGGTTATACAAACCTGCAGTCGGTTCTTGTTTATTCGAAATCGGATAAATCGAATTTTCGCTTAATGCGAACTAATTAGGAAGTCCCGAAATTTTCAATAGAAGAATAACGTTAACTTTTTTCATTGATTCAAATTCATTTTCTCTTGACTTTGTTTGATTCGTACAAACGAAATTCCGATTTTTGATTTTTCCTTAGTTTCTCCTGCTTTTTAGATCCCTGAATTAATTTTATTTCTTTCATTTTTTTCGGAATTTGTCTTAACAAGTATACACATAGTCCCATGCATTTGATAACCGCTACTTTACTGCCTTGTCTGCCCAGGAATGACACTTCCACCCTACTTTGTTTGTGCTCGTTGCTAATAAGTTTATGTATTTATATCTTTTAATTAAATATTAAGCTTTATTCTAATAATAACAACAGAAATATATCTGAAAAATAATGTAACATTAATATCTTTATAATCGTATCTCTTTAAACATCTTTTCCTCTCATACTTTCCATAATTCGAACTCTGGATAGTTTCTTGTGATCCCGGCGAGCTCGAATTAAGTCGACTGTACTAATGTTTTCAGGCAACTGAAAAATGTTAATAGTGCTTACTATGAAGTGTTTTGTATTACAAATGACGTGTCTAGCGTTAATAGCTCATTTTCAAGTAGACTAAGAGACGGAAACAATCACCTCATCGAGTTCTGGAATTATCACAAATTAAAACGCAACAGGTCTACCAACTCGTGTCTTTGTGGAAAACACTTCAAAACCTGATTTTAGCAGTTGAATCATAGATTTACCATAGTGTTGTCCTTCGTCCGAAAGTATAAAAACATGGAAGATTAGAAGCAGAAAAACATAATGGAAAATCTGTGAATCAACCGCGAAAATCGGATTTTTAGGTTTTAGCACCAGCATATGACTTGGCAGACTGATTGTGTTTTAATATGCGAATCGACATTTAACTAATCCTAGATTTTCACTAATAAACTCGATAAAGTGATTGTTTGGGCTGCCACCTCCGGACTAAAGTCGACTTAACCCTTTTCGGCGCAGGCAAGTTTTGTTGTAAAATTAGTAACTACCGACTGTCATCGGAATTAGAAAACGACTGTTTTATATTATGAATTCCTTAATTTTATATATTACTCTAAAAGCAAAATGTTGCTAAAATGTTAATGGTGCCGTTTAAAAGTTAGGAATTAAAATTAGATATCCCGGAGTGGATACAGTGTGCCGGATAGGGTTACGAATTCCATTACATTAATGGAGGTAGGGTTCTTAACGTTTGGAAAGTATTTTAATAACATTGCGCTAATTCAAGTGCACCGAAACTGATATAAATCACTCCTTAATAGCATGCATGGTCACAGTGACGTCACAGTGACGTCACTGTGAGTCACTTTGGTCACATCACATCTGTGACCAAAATGCCAACACATTGTGACTGGGATGTGACTTTCTTAAAAATCTTTAGAAATTTATAAATATCCTTCAAAACATGTTATTTACTTTAAAAAGCCCGTTTCTGGCAATTTAAATATCGTCGCTTTTGTCACAGTTTCGTCACAATGTTAATGTCAAATTAGTCACAAATGACACATTTTTCACAAATTTGTCACATTGTGACCACTTTGTGAAACGTCGCAAAAAAGCTCTAAAACGGCCATAACGGCTTCACATTTTAGTCACTGTGACTTCACATCGACGTCACGTGACGTCGCATCGACAATCGATGGTCACAAAGTCACAATGTGACTTCACAACGACGTTGCAGTGACGTCACCATGCTTTACGAGCTGTAATAATGAGCAATATGTAACAAACGAGTAATGTAACAAGAAGAAAATTACGATCGAATAAGGCATTCATAGCATTTGTCGTTCATTTACAAAGATGCACAAATGCAATGATTTACAGTATATCTTTGAACAATAATTGTGGGAAGTGTGTTTTCATTTTCGCTATGTGTTTCTAAATTTAATTATTTTTTCATGTTACTCTTTGCATATATGTTTTGTATTTCATATACAAGGCTGTCCAAAATATTTTACATATCATTCTCCTTTTTTGTGGAAATGGTTTATGAATGATTTTTAACTGCATGTATAAATATCCAAATAGACTGATACATGTCTGATAGATATGAAAAGACTGAAATAGAAATGTATAAAAAAATAGCTACATATATAATCTGAATGAAAACAGATGGTTTAAAATGGGTATATAAATGTTTTTTTTTTCTTTGATCCTTATTTGAATTCGTAACGTATATTTTAAAATAAATGTTTATCTTGTAAATATTTGCAAAAAGTCCTCGAATGAAAATAAAATTCTTGTGTCATGTTTGTCTTAATAGTAGCTTAAGAGCCCACAATAGTCACAGAAAAAGTACACAAAAAGACCCGGATGATCATATAAAGTCTATGGGAGCGTTCTTTTCGAATATCTCCCTGAAATTTTAATATTTTTACATGATTTTTTTGCACAAGATAGCTGAGGACGATCCACAACCGGCCTAGTTTTTACTTTTTCAGTTTTCGTTTCAGATTTTCTTTAAACAATTACTTAAACTTTCGGAACCGGTTTAAAGCGGTTCTGAAATTGAAACTATCGTAATATAAAAAATATATAAGCAAAATCGAAAAAGTAAAAACTAGGCCGGTTGTGGATCGCCCTCAGCTATCTTGTGCAAAAAAATCATGTAAAAATATTAAAATTTGAGCGAGATATTCGAAAAGAACGCTCTCATAGACTTTACATTATCATCCGGGTCTTTTTGATTACTTTTTCTGTGACTATTGTGGGCTCTTAAAGAATATCATCAATTCTAAATGTTGAAATGTTAGAATCATTTCATTCTACCTTTTAGAAAGTGGAATAAAATGCTGTTAAACTTTACCAAATAAAATAATGTAAGGGATACGTATTTAATACAATTTTTAGTGGTATTTTAACATTAAATATAATTGTCGTATTTAAAAATTTATCTTTCTTAAATAAAATAAAAAAGGAAGTTTATGTGAAAAACATAGATTTTAAAGCTTGTTTTAAATCATTCAGAAAACTGCAAAAAAATTCAATTTTTAGCTTTTTGCTGCCAGAATACTCCTCCAAACTGCAAAGACATCTTTTAGACGTATTTAATCGGTTGGAACGATTTTTTTTACTTCTTCCCTTACCAATTTTTTTAAAGCTACAATAAATTATCATTTTTTATAATTATTTATTTTTTAAATCTATCTCGCACCACTTTTACAAAAAAAAATAGCATGCAGTTTGCCAACATTTGCAAGGTAAATATGCAAAAAAGTATACATATTTATTTATTTTTAAATAAAGATGTGAATAGAATACAAAAATAGAGGGCTATGAATTGTCCAGTATGCCCGAGTTATCTCGGGATAATAATTTTATGAGAACCCCATATAATACATGATAATAATAGAAGTGGTTAAAAATAATTTTAATTGCATTTTGACGACATGTGCAAGAGAAATTATCTTTAAAAATCTTTTAAAATATGGCGGGGCGACAATGTTGATTCAAATTATTAATCACAAATGAAGCCCAATTCACATATATTTCTATAATTTTGAAAAATCTGTTTCATTCTTTTCATTTTGCTCACAGTGGTGTCGGCTAAAAATGCAACGGATTATATTTAAAACAATTGTTTTAGAATTTTTAGTTTATGTTTATATTGAGTATTTATTGTAATACAATAAATTTATATGATTAGTTAAAAAAATGCTATAATATTTACCTTTTTCCACGTAGTGTTGAGAGTAGAATATAAAATTAGTCGCCAGAGGGAGCCCTGTAATTTCTGCCATTATCATATAATGTATATTAATTATTTTGCGCAGGCCTGATCGTACAGCCGATATTTATATTCAAAATGATTTTTTTTTTCATAAAAAAGACTAAAAATTCTATAGCAATGTGATTTTGTCAAATATTTACAGCAAAATCACATTTTTGCAAAAGTCACGTATTTTCAGAATTTGCAGACTTTTTTTAACCCTTTAAGGGGCAAGGAATAAAGTCTTTGTAAATTCCCATCGGAAAAATCGAAGAATTTTGTCTTTAAACATATAAAGCAATTATTAAACGTTTAACCGCCAAAGCTTAAAATTTCGTTAAACGATTCTGGAGCGAATCTAGTTTAAACTAAGTGGGATATATTTTATCCCATCGCCCTTCAACGGCTTAAAGTGAAAAATCATTTTGAATAGTATATCTTTCAGGTCTAATGTATAGAACGGGAAGGCGTAAATTTAATTATTTATCCCATAGCTAAAAACGTAGTCACAACTATTATTGATCAAAGTCAGTTTTATAGCAGCAATATTTTTTTAGCACTTTCCAACAAAGTTGAAAAGTGCTTATGCATTCGGTTTGTCTGGCCGTCTGTCCGTCTGTCCGCGCTCTAACTCCCTTAAATATACTCGGATTGCTATGAAATTTTTATACGTTATTGAGGTTTACCCTAGCACGAACCCTATTGAAAATGAAGTTTCTACCATGATTAGTTTATCTACAGGGCGAATCAAAATTTCCCATTACATTACGCCCTATGGGGAAAAATCGTTAATATACTCGGATTGCCATGGAATTTTAGGACATTATTGAGGTTTACCCTAGCATGAACCCTACTAAAAATGAAGTATCTGCCATGATTAGTTTATCTACAGAGAGAATCAAAAGTTTCCCAGTACATTACGGCCTATGGGGAAAAATCGTTAATATACTCGGATTGCCATGAAATTTTAGGACGTTATTGACGTTTACCTTAGCACGAACCCTATTGAAAATGAAGTTTCTATTAAAATTAGTTTATCTACAGGGCAAATCAAAAGTTTTCCATTACATTACGGCCCATGGGGAAAAATCGTTAATATACTCGGATTGCCATGAAATTTTAGGACGTTATTGACGTTGACCCTAGCACGTGTCCTATCGAAAATGAAGTTTCTACCATGATTAGTTTATCTACAGGGCGAATCAAAAGTTTCCTATTACATTACGGCCTATGGGGAAAAATCGTTTCAAAGGAATTTTAAAAATTATACCCTGTCAAACATTTTAAAATAAGCATTATATAAAATATAAGGTGAAAATGTAGCTATTATTCATTTACAGAGCCACACAAAAGAATTCCGTTAGATAATGGTAAAAGGGGGAATTGTGTGTGACATATTTTAAATATATTAAGCTTTTTCATGTATAATAAAATTCATATATGTCACAGAAGCTTAATATAAATTATACGCTACTGTCTTGCATAATATGAAGTACATAGCATTTACAGGGCCGTACAAAAGATTTCAAATAGTATATTCTTTCCGAAGTACCGTATATGTGTCCGATGATGGCTGATGGAGGGGTGAAATGCATTTTAATTATGATACTCGCGTTTATATTTCGCTAAATATATGCACATTATATTGTGTGTATAAATGTTATAGTTGATATACAGGGCTGCCCAGAAGAGCTCACCAACGTTACTGAATATGAGCGTAAATTATCTAAACGTGGTTCTTAAATAAGCTATGTATTTTTATGCTGAGCTGCATTCAATTTACGGAGAAACGTTTGCAGAATATGGATAAAGGGATATACAGGGCCACGCAAAGAATTCGGTACATGGACGCCTATAAATGATCATTTATGAGAATGTGATTTCAGTTGTTTTAAAAGTGCTTTAGTTTACAATAAATTTTAGCCTAATGCTGACATGTAATGAAGATACAATGTAAACTACAGGGCTGAACAAAAGTATCCAAGTGTGTTTCCATCTAATAGTATGAATAGCTGAAAAAAAATTTCAAGCTACTGGGTATTTTCTTGCTAAGCTAAATTTTCACATTATATGAACTGAGATATGAAATACAGGGCTGTTCTAATGTACTGGAATACATATTTGGGTATATTTGGCTATACACTATTATTTCCCTAAATAACAAAGTTTTGTTAAAGATTTCATTAAGTGTTGGAAAGTGCTTCATAATCTATGCTTAACGCATCATTTTTCTTACTTGTTATCTCTGTAAATGAGCTAAATACTATGCACTCGATAATTTATAGGAAACACGTTGTAGAGCACTTCAGAGATTTTATTGTGTGTTACAACAACTCCATTCAAAAACAACTCAGGCATTTTTCTCTATAGATCACATAGTCTAATAATAATTTTTGGCCCTGTAAACGGACTACAAATGTTACATATTCCATACTACAAATTTTAATATAAATTTAAATACAGGTGCATTAGTAGTTTTGTTATTATTTTGTAATAAAATAATTTTGTAAAAAACTCTAAATTTCTCAAATATATATAACTAGCAAAAGCCATGCTTTGTTTGGATTCGCGAAGCATTATTTTATAAAACAGATATTTGAAAGTAACAATATTTTTTTTTAATTATTTTTGCGTCTTTATTAACACAAAAACGTTATTTTACGTTTTGGCGCATTTTAATTTTTTATTTATGATGTAAAACTGGCATAATAAGATATTTTCGAAGCAAACTTTTACAAATTTTTTTTTAAATTTTCAACTAAAAGCTCTTTTAAAGATTTTTTACAATTTCAAGTAGCCACTGGTGTTTTTTAATTGTTTGAAATATGCATGTTTCCAGTCTTTGTAATCAACATCCGATAATCTTTGATAGCTATTTTAGAATAATATATTTGAAGAAAGTTTGAAGAAAGTTACTTCTTCAAAATGCTATTTTCTGGAAAAAACACTTGAAATCTGCTTTCGTTGATACTATGAATTTTTAACTGTAAAACATTTTATTTTAATTTCTTCGTTTTTATACATGTTAGCGTATGAGAATTGCTGTAATTCTTTCCGCGTGGGAGAACTTTTTACTTTCAGCGAATGGCAACTCAATTAATGGAATAACCTTTTAACGAAGCGCTCACTCATTCTCGCAGTGACGCTTTCACGAATAATTATTGTTGTGTTTGCGAACTTATTAAAGTCCTATTTTTCTATAAAATCCTTCTGATTAATGAGTCGATATTATTTAGCCACAATACGACCTTCGCAAAAATATTTATAAAGAGCTTGAACCAACAACTTCACGCAGATCTTTTAATTTTTCATTTATATAACAAATTTAAGAATTAATTTTATTTGTTTACAATTATTTTGTTGCCAGTTTACAAAAAAAAAAAAAAAAAAAAAAAAAGAAAGAAATCCATATTACAATTCTTTTAAAATGTTTAAGTGTCATCTGTGCAAACGATTTTGCGGGATAATGAAAACATGTTTTATTTAATAAATTAATCATGATTCTATCTATAATTATTTACTCCATGATTTAAACTTTTTTTTCTGAAAATATACGCGTTTCATTTTTTATTTATTTGCTAAAATGCGTCCGTATTGGAAATGCATGTAAAATAAATTAATTAAAATAATAATTTTTTTAACGTTTTACTGTAAAAAAAAATATATTCTGCAAATCTACAGATCATAATTTATTTTTGTGTTTAATTTGAAGTTAAAATATTGAATAGTTTTTTTGTAAAGCGTACGACAAATTGTAATTTAAGTGGACTAGTAGAGGATTCGCTTCGCTCATCCTAATAAATGTTCGAATTGAAATTTCCGGTTCGGGATTGGACCAAGATATGTCGATCCATGCAGACTTCTAATCCGGACCATCAGAATATTTTGAAAGAAGGTTTAACCTAAAATCTATCCGCTACAATTTTATGTCCAAAGGAGAAGCATTGTCTTAAATCGATTTTTATTAATGTACAAATTATGAATGATCCGTATGTTGCATTGAATTTTTTTGTCAAGAACTCGCAGCTGAGAGGCAGGTTTATGTGTTTAAATCACAAATTTTGAAGAATTCTGGATTTGAATATCTCTGTGAGATTTATATATATTTAGATTAAAATTTCTTTGCTTAACACCAGAACTCTCGGGTATTTTACTCACGTTTTATAAAATGTGTTTCTCACCAGAATTTTAATTTTAAACTATTTAACTTATTTAATTAGTTTATTTTTCTGCTGGGTACATTTAACATATCTTACGAAGAAAATTCTGGTTCGAATTTACTTTTATCAATCTAGCAGGGGTCATTTTGACCCCTAATGGCGGTTCTAGTGTTAATTCAGAAATGAGTAATGAAAAATTTGGTAATTGAAAATTTTGTCCTACGGAGGCCGTATTCAAGTTTTGTATCTCATATAGATCCCCCATGGAGTTGCAGCTTATCGCGTAATATTTTGCACTCGTTTTAATGAAAGTTTGAAATTGGAAATATGTGCTTAGGGCAATATTTAGGGAGAGAGTCTATTATTTCAATATCTCTGCATTATCCTGTATATTTTTCCTTTATACTCCAACTTTTAATTCGTTGACAAATAAAGTGTCATAATAATTTTAAAAAAAACTGAGAAAAAATGACTTCATATGCAAGCAATCTTAAGAAATGCATCACACTAACATTTTCTTGTAAAAATTCTTAGCAACATTTTAATTAGAGTGGTTACATGGCTCCCAAATGGTCCGCGAACTGAACACCAATATTTTTTAACAGAAAATTTCATGGTAGATTTTTACAGAATTTGCGCTAGAACTACATTTCGAATGCGTTTTCTGTGAAGTTTGCAAGAAAAACCTAAAAAGAAAATAGCTCTATGATAATATTGGATTTCAGTTGGCGGACCATTTGGGAGCCCTGTGATTAGTGCAACAATGAAAGTAATATAACTTTTAATTTTTATGTATATGTTATATAAAAATATTATACTTTAGTCTGAGGGGAAAAAAGTAATTTTTTTAATTCGATTTCCTTTTATCACACGGAATTTATTACACTATCAATTTTAAAAGTGAATAAAAAAGCTATTCATAGCGTTTGTATAAGCACTACGTCGACTTGTGTGATAAGCAGAACAATAGAAGTAATCGTTCTTCAAACATTTTATAAACAGTTGAATATCGTCGGAACTAAAACAACTTGGCGGGACTACAAACAAGAGGTCTGCTTTATTTTTAAGAGAAAATATTACTAGAATCATATTTAACTTTTGTTGACATATCATTCATATACAGCACATGTTCAGTTACATACTAATAGGTTTTAATTTAAAGGATTTTCAGGAAGTGATTTAATCATTCTGTGTATATATTTGTATCTATATGTACCTGAGTCTATATGATTTGCATTCCATCTTTTAATTATAGGGGAAAATGATTTCATATCCATTTTTTACATTGTAGAACTTTGATTTTTTTTCATATAAGCTATACGGAAGCATAACAGTTAAATATCAGGGGGGAAAACATACTTTTGAATTCAAGTTTGTTTTGCCAGGCGGAATTTAGAACGATAATAATTTTTCAAAAAGAGAAACATATATTAATAACGTTTCAAAT
Organism: Maratus speculifer; assembly: GCA_964019185.1. Taxonomy (NCBI): domain Eukaryota; kingdom Metazoa; phylum Arthropoda; class Arachnida; order Araneae; family Salticidae; genus Maratus; species Maratus speculifer. Next base: position 237,914 of record CAXHSM010001442.1, on the reverse strand, counting down.
ATTATTATTAATTTTTCAAACATATATTAATAATAACCACTATATCATTAGTGTAGAGTTACCTATACTCGATTGATTAGAGATCGATATAAATAATCGACTTTCAATCATTTTACAAATGGTTGGACATTGCCGGAAATAAAATAATTTTATCTAGCTGTTAACAATACGTCTGTTTTATTTTTAGGAAAAAGTTATTAATTTAATATACATTTTTTGTTCATTTCATCTTTATTATTAACATAAAACAACCGCGTAAATTGTTTCTTTTGCGGTAGCCATTATATTGATAACCTGCTTTTTCATTTCTCCGAGAATAACATAAATTCATTCATTTGTAAACAATTTTTTTTAATTATGTAAGAAAATCCTTTATTATTATTAAACTTAAAATATAATACGTGAAAAGTAAACAAAACGGCAGTAATTTTTACAGAAGAGAAAAAAAAATGAAATTTAACAAATTTTAATGATTATCTGGAAAATGATAGTTTCAAAGACTAAAATTTTAGATTTAAAAATAAATTCTATGTTTAAAAAAATAATTATTATAAACATCATTTTCATGATGATCAAAACGTGGCTTACGAAATAACAGAATCCTATATTACATACGCCATGGATTAATCATTAACATTCTTGGACTAATCAAGAACAAATTTTAAATGGTATTTCAGTTTTTCATTTTTTTTTTTTACTGTAAAATTTAAATTTCTAAGAATCGTACGTTTTCACTTCTCACACTGCCGTATAGGAAAATAAATGTACCTTTGAGTGCAATTTGTTTGAAAGCTGTATCTCAATTTGTTTTTGAGTAATTATTTTTTGTAGATTTCAATACTTTTATGTCACCGTGGTAACAGAAATATTTCACTTCTGGACATTAAAATTGGACCAATCAGAAAAGGGATAAAATCTGGACATTACAGATAATCGATAAGGTTCAGATATCTCTAGACCGAAATGAACAACCATTTGGAAATTGATTAAAAACATCTATAGCGTTAGCTCAACATCACAGAAAACTGTCATTTTGAGATGTGGAATAAAATTATTAGTAGATGTAATTTAATGGTATGATTTGATAACTTGATTTTTTTTATTTATAAAATAATAATAAAGCATTGTAACTTACAGTTTAAAAATTAAACTAAAGTATCATCATCTTCTTCATATAGTGATAATGCTGTATGAGTCGCACAATAAAAATTATATCAGTTACATATGTAAATGCACAGCTGCCAACTTTTAAGCATTTTTCCAACCAGAAAAAAAATTATAGTAAATATTGTGTTATTTAATCGTTGAAATTTTATGATTAAACAAATGGAAAATCTCTGTACAATTTTAGTGGTAGAATAAATGCGTAAAAGTTGGCAGTTATGGTAAATGTCATTTTATTATTATTATTATTATTGGTCATAAATTGTTCAAAAAAGCTATTATTTAGATTTGCTTAATCATAAAGTCGCTTTTTACTCTTCAATGAATGCAGAAAATTTGCTTGTCTATTATATGTCACATCAGTTATAGATGTCTGAGTTGCAATTTTGGACTAAAATAGGGAGTCAAATAAACTGCAGATATTTGGGTATTAACCCCTTGAAGGACGGTGGGATAAAATATATCCCACTTCATTTTAATTGCGAAATGCTACATTGGTCCCCTAATTTTAAAGTGAAAATTTTTATTTTGGCAAGAACGCGAAGACACTCTTTTACTTAAGAATAAATTTGTTTTTAAATTCTGGTGTCATTCAATCCTTTTATCATTTTAAGTATATAAGTCCTTTGTCCCTTAAAGGGTTATCTTTAATATGAAATATCTTAAATTATAAAAACCTGATATAGCTTTAATAGTAAAATTTTTACGCAGTTCCGAATGCAATAATCGATCATCAAATGTTACGACAGTAAAAGTGTAACTGACTCTCAGTATAGCATTACTTTAACTTGAGTGATTAGCAAAACAATTGAAGTAATCGATCTTGAAACATTTTACAAGCGGGTGAACATTGTCGAGAATGAAATAATTTCATCTGGCTGCAAACAATAAGTCTGTTTTATTATTAGCAGAAAATATTAATAGAAACATACACAACTTTCGTGCATTTTGCTTTTATTATTAACAAAAAGTAACCAAGTAAATTTTTTCTAGATGGCAAAATCTTTTGAGATTTACATTACACTTATAATATGCTTTATCTATAAGTCTAATAGTCGTAAAATAATTTCTTTTAGAGTTACATTTTGTTTTAATTGTAAATAATCCATTTGCCAAAACTAAGTAGAAAAACCGTTAATTATTAACTAAATTAATAATTAGTAACTAAAGTTACAATAGGCGCGAAATGAACAAAATTCATTTGAAGACGGAATTAAGTACGGTACTAATTTTTACATAAGAGAGTTAAATAAAATAAAAATAATAAAAAAATCTATATAAAAAATCTACAGTTTTTCGGCAGTTTCACAGATAAGTCCTTATTTTGGGAGAGGGGGGGGGGTAAAATTATTAATATATGTAATTTAACGGTATGATTAGATAGCTTGATATATACATATATAAATTGTATAAAAATATTCTAGTATGAAGCCATTGCAAATTACTGTTTACAAACTAAATTAAAGAAAAATTATCATCGCCATATAGCGATAATGTTACATCAGTTATCCATTTAAAGTTACATTAGTTATATATATTAATAAAAACGCTATTGTTATCATTTATCATTACTGAGTGTCATTCAGAACTTAAAATCGCGTTTTTAATTGGATACTTTTGATAACTTTTACGCTTTGAGGAAAGCAGGAAATATGCTTGTCTATTTTATGTTATATCAGTTACAAAATTTTGAAATGCAATTTTTGAGAGAAAAATGGGGATTCAAAGAATTTGCAAATATTTGAGTTTCAAGTCTTTAATAGGAAATATCATAAATTATAAAAACTTGTTCTATCTTTAATGGTAACATTTCTGCACTGTTTTTAAAGCAATAATCGATCATCAAATGTTACGTCAGTTACAATGTAGCTGACTGTTGGTATATCCTTTACGTTAGCTTGAGTGATTAGAAAAAACGATAGAAGTAATCGATCTTGAAACATTTTACAAGCCGCTGAACATCGTCGAGAATGAAATAATTTGATCTGGCTGCAAACAATACGTCTGTTTTATTTTTAAGAGAAAATATAATAGAATCATACACATTTTTTGTACATTTCATTTTTACTGTTAAAAAAAATCAAGTAATTTTTTTAATATCATGGTCTTTTAGGAGTACCATTAAACTTATAATATGCTTTTCTATTACTCGAATAGTTATAAATTTCTTTTAGAATAATATTTTTGCATCAATCCTATAAAAATCCAGCTGTGAAACTATGTAAGAAAATGAATTATTATCGTTAAATTGAAATTATAACATGCGAGGAATGGAGAAAACACGTTTCAAGACGGAATTCTGTACGATGCTAATTTTTGCTGAAAAGAAACAAACAAAGATATAAAAAAATATTTTGTTCCATACAAATTTCACAGAAAATTCTCATTTTGAGAGAGAGAATAAAACTATTAATATATGTAATTTAGCGGTATGATTAGAAAGCTTGATTTTTTTTTGGTTCTATAAAAATATCCTAAAATGAGGGCATTCTAAATTACAGTTTAGAAATTTCATATAATGATAATGTTACATCACTATAATAAACATTACATTACTTACCTATGTAATTGTCATTTTTTTGTTTTTGTTTTTATTGTTCAGAAATTAGTAACAAAGATAATTATTATAATCTGTCATTACTTAATGCCATTAAGAACATAAAATTGCTTTTTTAATTGGTTAGTTTCGATTATTTTTACATTCCAAGGAAAGTAGAAAGTATGTTTGTCTATTTTAAGTTAGATCACTTATAAAATTATGAAACGTAATTTTTGGACTATTATAGAGATTCAGATAATCTTCAGATATTTGGGAATCAAATCTTTAATACGAAATATTTTGAGTTATAAAAACTTGTTCTAGCTTTAATACTAAATTTTCTACTCAGTTTAGTAAATAATCGATTATGAAATGTTACTTCAGTTACGATGGAACTTACTGTCAGTATAGCATTACGTAAACTTGAGTGATTGGCAAAACAATAGAAGTAATCGATCTCGAAACATTTTACAAGCGGCTGAGTAAAATAATTCGATCTGGCTGTAAACAATATGTATGTTCTATTCTCGAAATAAAATATTATTAGAATCATATACAAATTTTCTATATTTCACTTTTATTATTAACAAAAAGGAACCAAGTACATTTTTTTTCAGATGGCAATTTCTTTTGGGATTAACATTACTCTTAGACTATGCTTTTCCATTAGTCGGATAGTTATAAAATAATGTTTTTTAGATTTATATATTTGTTTTTATTGTAAACTATCAATTTGTGAAGCTATAGAATAAAATTATTAATAAAATTATTTATTATCATTAAACTAAAGTTAAAACAGACGAGAAGTGAACAAAACACATGTAATGACGGGATTTAATATCCGTATAATAAGTTGAAACTGGTGTTATTCAATTGAAGTGAAAAAAATACTTCTTTAAAGTACCATAAAATAAATTAAATTGCGTAAGGCCTTTCGAAAGAACTTCGAAGTCTTTCTTCATCAGGCCGCTGTACTTATAGTAGACGCACATCTTTTTCCGCCTGACGAAGAAAGATTAAGCTCAAAAGAAATTCCGTATATAATATAAATTTTTAGAAAAGATAAACAAAAAACATTTATAACTTTAGAATAGGAGTATGTCGATGTGAATGACTAACAAAATAATACACTCTTATTTCAACAGAACGATATATTCTCTCTAAGAAAGGAGTGTTAATTTTTATTTAATTATAAAACATTCAAATAATAATAATAATAATCAAAATAAAAATTATATAACTTCTCTTTCAAGAAAAATGCATCGCTGTTGAAATCAATTATCGACAAAATTATCACAGTAATCATTTTGTCCGTTTTGAAATCGTACGTACGTCCCCTACAAAAATTCAGAGCTTAAACTGCTATTTTACTTCTCTAAGCGAACAAGAACTTGTTCAAATTGCTTCTGCATAAAAAAAATAAAATAAAAAACAGTTGACACATACGCATATGTGAGAAGTATGTTCTGAAAACTGGTCTTAAAGAAATAGCTTTTTGTTTAAATATATATGATGCAGTTAATTTTTATTATTTATTTTAATTATTATGATTTATTTCTAAATCTATTTTTACAATATCCAAAATCATATTACATAATTTTGATATAAGGCAGTGAAATTGTCATAAATAGATGCGAAAATTCTGCTAGAAGATTTTATGTTTTTAAACTGTTTGTGGGGGTGATAGTAATAAGAATTAATGGCTTTCTAACAAAATATCTCGAGGCTAAATTTTGTGGAGCCAAAAAACTTCAAAAATTTTGGACTTTTTCCTGTTTTTGGCCTATAACTCAAAAATTATAAAATTTTTGTAACCTATAATCAATTACAAAAAGAAAGAACATCAAATACTCTACAAATTTCTTTGCAAAATTGTTTTTCTAAAGTCATTATTAAACGCGCTAGAGCTTTCTAAAAATGACTCTTTTTTTCTAACTTAGTTGAAAAATCGCAAAAACGAAAATTTGACACCATTTTTTATTGTTTTATTCTCTTTAACGTAACAAGGGATGAGATTTCCGCTTTTTTGCACACCAGTAAAATTTTAGAGAAAATTTTTTATTATTAAATAGGAACATTTTTGTGATTTAAAATAAGAACATTTTCTCTAAGATTTTACTGGTGTCCAAAAAAGCGGAAATCTCATCCCTATGTAACTTACTTATATTACAGGTATTTGCACGATAGCAATCATCATTAATTACAAGAGTGATATTGTAAAAAAAATTAAGAACATTGTAACATTTTTTGTACTTTGAGCTTAAGTGGAGAACATTAATATTAGGTATTTAACTGAATGTAAGTAAAAACATTTACGATGACATTTATAATGCATTAAATAACGTCTGGAACGCTTTCGGGTCAACTTCAGCTGAGGAGCAAACGAGCAGGTTTTTGTTCTTCAATAGCTTTGATATTCTTTAAGCATGTTGCGACATCATCTAAGTGAACGCCACCGTCGTTTCTGATTTCGATAGTTTCCCAGATATCAGCTGCATCATCCTACTCTTCTGGATAAAAACTGTCGTCAATACTTTCCCAGTTGATTCCATTAGTTTTTATGTAAAGTTACGTACGTAACTAACTTACGTAAAGTTACGTACTCATTGAGATACTCGTATTTATTTAATTACAAACGCAACTAAAAACATTATAAGGGTTAGTATTAAATAAAAAAAATCCTTATAATAGATTAAGCAGAATTAAAAACTCAAATAAGCTAAAATATACAAAACAAGGAGAAATCCGTATGAGGAATGCAATGCTTTGATAAAATAAAAAGACGTGTGAAAATTATTTGTCGCATGAATTATTTATAGAAGTCCATATTAATAATCGATACATTAAAATATACTTTTAAAAATATTGTCTTATAATAAATTATTACTAGTTTAAAAAAAATCTCGAAATCCTTCACAATGATGCGCTTATTGATAGTCATCTTTAAATAAATAAGACTCGTGAAAAATTAATGTAAATCAGTATAAAAGGATGTTAATGTTATGTGGATGTTATGTAGAGCATTTGAGTCCTGATTTTTGGCAAGACCATGTTGCTGCACTCTTTTTTACAGCTACATGACACAACATGAAACAAGGATTCAGGTGCTGGTTCTTGGTATATTTGAACTTGCAGAACGAGAATGTTCGACCTCTGAACCCACCCTCATTCTTCAGGAGGGATGTTGCTTCCTAGCCAAGCTTGTACCTGATGAGGACATCGGAGAAAATGATGCTGCGAAGCCTCTTGCATTGGGGGTATTCTTGCAATATGAACTTTGTTTTTTGTGGCAGATTCAGCAAATAACTGGAACCTCAAATGTGGTATATGTGCATCTATTGTATAGTGCAATGATGGAATTTTCTCCAGCCTTGATGGTTTCTTGACGGGTAGAATATGGTTTATTGAACACTCAGACTATTTCTTCAAGTTGATCATGTTTTTTCAAAGTGTCACAAAACTTAGACATTCCATGCCAAAAAAGGAGAGGATGTTGTATCGCACCCGTTGATTGCATTTATGAAAAGAACATTGTTGTAATTGTATTTGTATAACATGGGTCAAAACCTCTTGATTTCGATGTTACCTTTTCCTGGCTTTTAAAAAAGCAGATTTTTGTGCTGTAGTCTGAGCTCGTCATGATCACGACAAGGCCAATGTCTTCTCTGACAATTACGACGCTTTCAAAATATTCGACTCTTGAAATAGCTGAGGTAACTATCATGGCATCAGCGACTTCTTCTGCTTGATAAACTTGAATTCTGTTATTTTGAAATTCTGTTTTAAGCAATAGAATGAAGCGGTTCTTGTTTCCGTCAATGGCTAGAAATCTGTCTTGAGGGACTCTGTTCAGTATTTCTGCTTCAACAACGACTTCAGGAGAAGAATACATTCTAGATCGACGTACTCTTTCTGTACTTTTCGTTCCATTCTGTTCTCCCTCAGATGGATATCCGTCGAACACATTCGCTAACTCTGATCCAATATTATTCTGAAGGTAAGAAATATAAATTTTATCAATAAATTTAAAAGAAAGATTTCGAGGCAAACTTACTTTTTGAAGATGGCATTGTCCATGAACAACCAAAAACTTATCTTTTCCAATGAGATCCAGACTGTCTAATGGAATAAACGCACTGTAGAACGAAGATTTTGTTCGCTTTTTCATCCCTCCGTTGGAGAACAGAAAGATCCGATAGGGAGCAAGTTCATATGGTTGTAGATTCTGCCCGTCTTCACATTCTGCTTCATTAAACAAATACTTTAGAATAGAGTCAAAAGATGAGCAGAAGTAACTGTAACGTTTCCGAATATTAAACTACTGACAAAAGAAACCAAAGTTACTACCTTATCGTTTTTTTTAATTTCATACTCTTGGAATTTTTACCAATAGTTCTTCTGACTTCTGCCTGTCCAATTTCTCCAGCCAAATTGGAATTTAACGGCAACGTCAGCCCCTCCAATAACCCCACTACTGATGAATACTACGAAATTACTGTCAGGCTCTGAGAAAACATTTGCTACAGGATTGGAATTTATGTTATTTCTTTATCTTAATATTTTATGTATTGTACGGGCTGTGTACTGGAATTTTCAAGGTGACATTCTTTCTTTGTAAAGTCAGAATTGACAGGTGATCATGTGCAGGTGGTGAGGTGAGAGAAAGAATATTGCTGAGAGGCGTGTTCATGCGCCAGTGATGTATATGAATGATGGGCAAATAAGGAACATTCCACGAAACAAGAAAGCAACGTGGGATGTGTGCAATGGAGAAACTCCGCAGGGGGTTTACATTGGGGAAAAGCAGTGATTTGAGAAGGGCAAGTCTTGTCTGAGGTTTAGGCAGTTCGTATCTGGAGAGCAATGGACACAGACGTCCTGGTGTGTAATGCTCTGGGCCGGATAGCGTAGGCCGAGTATCCATGTGTTGGGAGATTCGAAATTGATCTCCGGTAAATTGAATCTAACGTGCATTGAATGTGAGGGAGAAGGTGTAAGTTGAATAGTACACAGCCAACCGTTTACTGTATTTAATTTAATATTGAACCGGATTACCTCTATCCGAGTTGTAACTGTATGTAATCGTAAATAGTGTATTTCTTGTGTACTTATAGTATAAATAAACCGTTAATTCAGTTAATTGAAAGCGTCGGCGTTCATTTACACAATCCTAACAGTGGGTGACCGATATCACCTAATAATATCGGTGGTGGCAGCTATAACTACTACGGACTTTCTTCAAAGTTGTGCGGGCTGAGAGGAACGTCCGACAATTACTTTCGGGTTACGATGATGTACTGACAACAAATCTCACAGTTTTTATGAATCACTACTCCCTCCGTTTGTAATTGTTTTTCTTATAAGGTTTCCAAAATTTGTGCTTCTTCTGCTTGCCTTTCTTAAAAATTTGACTTCTCATCCATCGATAGGTGTATTTAATTTTCATTGTTAGTGATGAAATCAAGTTTTCTAGGATGGAAGGTGAAAAATAGGTCACTTTTTGTAAAGTTACAAAACAGTGACATTTTCAAAAAGCCATAGCGTGCTTAATAATGGATTTAGAATAACGTTTTTGCAACAAAATTTGTAGAAAATTTAATGTTCTTCCTTTTTGTAACTACGTATGATACACAAAAAGTTTATAATTTTCAAGGTATAAGCAAAAAACTGAAAAAAATCCAAATTTTTTGTGTTTTTTTGGCTTCACAAAGTTCAGCCTCGAGATATTTTGTTGGAAAACCATTAATTTTTAGCTCACAGGCTATCATAGCCTGAGAGCTTATGTGCCCGCCCGTTCTGTATGCACGTTCGTATGTGCGTAACGCGATAACTCATGATAAAAATATCGGATCCACTTGAAATTTTGTATATAGGTATATCCTGATAAGGCGCTTCCCTGATTAGTTTTTGGAGTTCATTCGATATGTATAAGAGGGGGAACGGGGGGCTCATGCCCCTCCCCTTAATTGATTTAATAGGTTTTTCATGCAAAATTAACAGTTTTCGTTCAAATTTAGATATAGGATCATTTTGATGAAGCAATTTCGTGACTGTTATTAGGTGTTCATTGAATAAGTATAAACAGGGGGAACGGGGGTTCTAATGCCCCTCCCCTTAATTGATATAAAGGGGTTTTTCAAGCAGAATTGTCAGATTTCGTTCAAATATCGGAATAGTTTTGGAAGTTTAATGGTTAAGTATAAAAGAGGGGGACAGCTCCTCTTAAATTATATAAATGTTAAATGGATTTTTATTAAGAATTATCCGATTTGCTGTGAATTTTGGATATAGATTTTTTATGTGATAAAGCATGATGTTGATAGTTTAGGAGGTTCAATAATTAAGTATAAAAAGGGGGAAAGGGGAGAGCTGTTTCCCTTTCTTAATTTTTTTTCCAACGGAATTAACCCTTGAAAATATAAGGCTGTAATGTACGATTAGTATGCGTAGCCTGTGAGCTCAATGCCATCAGTTTAACTGGGCAATATTCTTTTTATTGTTACTAGCATCCTCATAAACACATTAAAAACATAAAGTCTTTTAGCATGATTTTTGCATCTATCGGTCCTTTTTTCTGTTTATTTGACTGGCCTAGTAGCCGTTCACCAAAAACTTTAACTTTTTCAAAAATTGAATGCAAAATGTCCAAATATTATTCTTTTATCTTCTTTATTTTCTTTGTGTCTAAAAGCGGAATTTTATCTATACTAAACAACACATTCTTCATCAACTTTTATTATGTTTATGTGCTTATAAATTCCTGTCTAGATATTAATAGCTATTGAAAAGCTATCATGTTATTTTTTCTAAAAAAAATTTACTAAAATTATGAATAAAAGAAAGATGTATTCATTATGCAATTACATCTTAGCATAAGAAATTACATAGTATCTAATCACTTCTATCGTAGACGGCCCTTTAAACCATCATTTTGCCGTTTTTAAGCAGAATTTGAAAACTACTTGAAAGAAAATTTAAAATTTTGCATTTCCTTAGAGCAAGACTAAGACTAGACTTAATAAATCTAAATCCATTAAAAAATTGTAGGTTGTAATTTATAATTTTTTCGAATATTATTTTCATAATTCATATCATAAAATTATAAAAATGGCAAATTAAAAGTATTTATGTTTGGGTATTTTAGTTCTATTACTACATAAAAATTAGCACATTAAGAGTATAATTTCGGAGATATTAATAAAAATGTGAAAATGCAATTTATAGAAGCTTATTATATAGCTCCTATTTCCAAATCTTATATCTGTGCATATTTAAGTAAAACTTGCATTTTGAAATTAAATATAAAGGCAATAAGGAGATTTTTTTTATGTATGCAAATTATTTTTTATTGACTAAAATTATAAACATAATTCAATTGAATCTTGCGTTCAAAATTTAGTCTGTAAATTGGCAAATAATTCAGGCACAAATAATAAATATTATATTAGATATCAGGCGCACTTTTTTTAAGAAAACATTACTAACATTTTATGATAATCCATTTTAAAACAACCTTTTAATCGTTATTTAGCGTGCAAGCCAAAGTCATGTTTTTAATCATAAATAGTGTAATTAAAAAAAATTCCTTTTGTACATATATCTTTTTTTTCATTAAAAAGTCTTCTTTTACATATATATTTTTTTGAAAAAACGAATTTTTTAAAGATTTAACAGTCAAATTGCTCCCGAAATAAACATAAATGATTCACAAAAACTACTTCATTTTTAAAAATGTTAATGCAGAATTTTATTCGCAACAGATGGACGATATACATAAATGCCATCTACGTAATAAATCATTCGATTCGCACAATTTTTTAGATTTACATTTTAACGGTGCTTAAATTCTTATGTAACGGACTTTAAATGTATTCTACCATGTCTGCATATTTCATCAAAAACCAGATGAGATTCATACGCGCCACGTTTTTACAAAAAGGCACACATAGGTATTTTTAAATCACACCACATTTTTGTTTAAATATATCAGTATAAATATATATACAGGGTGGTCCTGTATAGTTTTTACAAAAACGAAGGGTGACAGTACACATCAAGACAAAGAATATTAAATAGGAAACCAAGGGTCCCAAACGTTTGCCGAAGGAAATAGCCGAAATTAAAGTTTAGGGTCCAAAATTTCAAATAATCTTAAAAAACGAAAAAATGGTCGATTGATTTGTGGTTTTCACTAAAACTATCCTTTCTGTCAGCATTGTCTTGAAAATAAATTATAAAGATAAATTTCAAAAAATGTCGATAGAGGGCTCTTTAGACTTTGGAGTAAGGAACAACTATTTTTTACCGTTATTTTTTGCATCTCATTAATTTTTTTTTAGAAGCTTAGACATAAACTTAAATTTTAAGCTCGAAATCTGAATCGTTGGGAGTCTTTAAATACTGCAAACTGAACTGTGTTCAAGGTGGGGGGAGTGTTTCTGCTACTTAACCATTCCGATGATTCAGATTTTAAACTCAAAATTTAAGTTTATGTTTAAGCTTTTAAAAGTATTTAATGATATGCTACAAAAAATAATGGTAAAATATAGTTGTTTGTTAGTCCAAGGTCTAACCTTCTCAGTTAGTTACTCTCTGCTTTTTACTTATAGAAACTAAAATGGCCTATTTTTTTTACACCACTTCTCAACCACTTAATCGTCGCGCCCGAGACATTCTCTGGCTGCAAGCTTCACAGCTTTTATTCAGAATTCTTTGATTCCCACTAGTTTTATGAAATAGTGTAATTAGGTTTATTCTGGTATCATTTTACTTGTTATTAAATAAGATGAAATTATTTTTTCCAAAAAAGGGGTGAAAATAATGAATTTGAATTTTTAAACAGTAATTTAATGCGACCATTGAGAGCCATTATTTTGAAATTCAAACAAAAAATAATGTTTTGATAGTTGTATTTTTTTATTTGCTTGATTTTTTTACATGTTGAAGTAGATCATATTTGATAAATAATCTGTAATTTTAAAGTCTTGAAAAATTTTTATTTTTCCTATTGAAAATGAGAAAGTTCAAAGTTCTGAATGCCATTTTTCGTGAAAAGTGAAATGCTGGTATATCTAGAGCACTATCTCTCTCGCAAGCAACAACATCCCAAAATTCTTTCGGTTTAAACTGTTAGTATAACTATACTTATTTATTAAAATTTATGTTTCCATGAGGCATTGTTAATTTACATTGTTATGTTGCCACAAAGTACAATCAAAATTACGTTTTTGTCCATTTTCCACACTTAATATCTTACTTAAGCAATGAGACTCCAAACTTTTTCTTACAAAATATGAAAGTGTACTACTAGGACAAGCAAAATAATATAGTACTATACCGAGATATTGTTGCTGTTAGCAGATATAACCTGTTAAATACTCAAAAATTTCAAAATCTGCAATATTAAAAGTTATGTATTTTCAAATAAGCGCAACAGTAAAATAAAACAAAATATGTCACGCAGTAGGTGAATATATGTACAAAAATATGGAAAAGAAAAAAAAGTGGGTCCTCCTGATATTTTTATTTTAAAAAATGACAAAATTTTCAAATAAACGATGACAATGATAATATTTCTTCCCTAACAGAAAATGAAAAATCCCTTTTCTCGTTCCTCTTCCTGTGTTTTTTTCCCTATGAGAAAATGAACTATCCCTTTTTTGTTGTCCCTTCCGAAAGAGAAAGATGATGTTTCATTTGCTCTTAAGGGAAAAATGTGATAATGGACATTGCTTTTCTTCGAACATATGTCATTTTTTAAAATAAAAATTATTCTTTTTCTTTTCCATGTTTTTGTACATATATTAACCTACTGCGTGACATATTTTGTTTTATTTTACTGTTGCGCTTATTTGAAATAACATTACTTTTAATGTTGCAGATTTTGAAATTTTTCAGTATTTAACAGGTTATATCTGCTAACAGCAACAATATATCGGTACACTACTATATCATTTTGCTTGTCCTAGTAGTACACTTTCATATTCTATAAGAAAACGTTTGGGGTACTATTGCTTAAATAAGATATTAAGTGCGGAAAATGGACAAAAAAGTCATTTTGACTTACTTTGTGGCAACATAACAATGTAAATTAACAATGCTCCACGGAAAGAAATATTTTTTAATAAGTAAGTATGGTTATACTAACAGTTTATGCCGAAAGAATTTTGGGATGTTGTTGCTTGCGAGAGAGATAGTGCTCTAAATATACCAGCATTTCACTTTTCACGAAAAATGACATTCACAACCTTGAACTTTGACATTTTCTATAGAAAAAAGGAAATTTTTTCAGGGTTTCAAAATTGCACACTATTCATTAAATAAGATCTACTTCAGCATATAAAAAAAATCAAGCAAATAAAAAAATACAACTATCACACTTTGTTTGATTTTCAAAATAAGGGCTCTTAAGTGATTAATTGCTAAATGTTTTTTGCATTGAAAGCAAACAAATAAATGGCTGCATCTAAGCTCAACCCTTCCTAAAATAAACGTTATTTTCACCAGAGTTTGCAAATGATTGAAAATGCAAAATAGAGAGCGTTGCCAAGAAAGGCTAATTTTTTATAAGTATTTAACTTAACCCATTAGTGCCTGGAGTCCCATTTTTGGAACAGGTTTACAAAATTCAAGTAAGCGCATTTCACACCAGTATAAAAGAGTATAAATAAAAACTTTGTTTCTCGAGACAAAGTCCTCGATAAATTAAGATAAAAGTTATACTTGCTTTAAAAGTGGTGGAAAAATGCAAAATTTGAATTTTGACGAAGAAAATAATTCAGGCATTACTGGGTTAAATATTTTTCGGTGAAAAAGTTTGAGGATTTTTAGATTTTTTTTCTTATTTAAAACATTTTTGTGATTACATCAATTTAGTTTAATGGTAATTTAAATTGGTGTTTTAAGAAGGTTTGTAGTTTTAGATCCATATTTTTTATCCTAAGTGCCTAATTTCGATTAAGTGCTAAATTTTTATTACTAAGTGCCTAAAGGATTCAAATTTCTGAGAAGATATTATTTCTGTCATTTATTATGTCATTTTGTTTGTAAAAAATCAATAAATACTTAAAAGAACATAGATTTTTTTTCTTTTATATTAGATCAATCGGAAACTGTCCTATTATGTTATTTCTCGCCTACTTTTTTAAAACTCAGATTTGTTCACTGGAACCATTTTTTTTAATAGATACATTTTTTTCACCTTAATGTGAAATGTGAAAACTATCACAATTTTAACATTTAATAAAGATGGTGCCAATAATAAAATATGAATTTTCAAAAAGTAGGCGTGAAACAATGTTATATGACAAAACTTTCCAGAGGTGGTAATATGATACTTTACACTGTCAGTAATCGGTGACTGACACGGCCTAAACAGAATGTTCGCTGCCACCTTGGCACTCAACGTGTTAATTAAACATTCAAACGTGTATAATATATATATACAAATATATATGCATATACAAATATATAGCTAATTTTATCTGGTTCCAGGATTTTTTTTTCTGTTCATGGTTCGACATTGGATCATCAGTCGGGCAATATCATGGACAGGAGAAATAGAGAATGATACCTCGGGTATTTTAAACTACAAAATGTATTAAGGAGAAGATTGCAATAATTATTAAACAAACACATTAGAAAATAAGTACAAGATATAAGGAAAGGTATGACATTTCAAAAGCATATTTTAGATAAATACATGATAAGTTAATCAAAAGCGAAAGATAATTTGAATGATAAAAATCTATATTAATATAAAATATTATATTACTTTCCGCAAATGTTTTCAATATCTTTTGGTTTTCTTACGTGATGAAATTTTATAAAATTTGATTAAAATGTGAATTGAAAATAAAGTGAGAGAAAAATAGTAAAGCCAACTATCTGTTTAACCCTTTTGCGGCGCAGGGCAAATTCATTGCTTAAGTGTTGACATTAATGACTGACACCGGAATTTAAAAACAACCTTATTTGTAAATAAGAAAAAACTATATCTCGCGAATTCAATAAACCGTAAATTTTTTTTAAGAAAATTCCGGTAGCAATGTGGCGTTTGGGAATTAAAATTAAGTGGTTTCATTGATGTACCACCACGCCGCAAGGGGTTAAAGGGAAACTTTATTATCTTGATAAATGCATACGACACTAACGTACTACATACGTTTTTTTATCTCACCTTTTCTAAGCGATCCCTTAGGACAGCTTTATCACTCGATCAAACGAAAACAAAAGAAAGTTGCAGCTAAAACTAGCTCAGTGTTAAATTTATATTTTATTGTTTTTCTATTATTGTTCCGGTGTCAATTATTTATATATTTAATATATTAAAGCATTTTTTGTTCTAACAAAAAAGGAGACCAACTTTAATAATCACAGATTTTGATTATTTTAATACTATATGTTGTAGGGCTGAGATCCCTTATTCTCAGGCTGAATGAATTTTATACAACGTTTCTTAGTTCTTGAGAAACATGAAGGTCTGATATAATGATACAACTGTCTTAATATAATTATGCCTTGCTTTGTAAAAGTAGGGTGTATGTGGCCGCAGCTCAATCGGATACGCAATAACCAATAATCCAGCGGGTCCGGGTTCGTAGCCAGAAAGTGTTACTTTGGTTTTCCTCATTTTTGTTTTATAAATATACAGTAAAACCCCGATAATTCAGATTAATTGGGACCATACCTAATCCGGATTATCCGGAGAAGGAGAAAAAAAATGAAGTAAACCATACTTACAGAAAATCACCTTTATATGAAACATACTGAAAATTTTCAGAGAGTAAAAATGTTTATTTTATAATTATAGAATCTGCAGCTATACCAATTTTGTATAGCTTTTGCGGGCCGCACGGTCACACATCCACTTGAGCATAGTTAGTTTGTTGGGTGTAGTCTCCATCTGATGTTCAAAGTATACCATTAATTTCTGTAAATGATTTGTTTCTTCATAATGGCTAAGGATTTTTGGTTGACCATCATTGAAAATAGTATTTTCGTCTGAATCATCTTCATTTCCAACTTTGGTTTTGTTTTTGTTTTTCTTAAACAAGCTCACAAACTTTTCACGTGTAATTTCCCTTTCATTATCGCCTATCTTTCCTTTCTGTTTCAAGCTTGCTTGTTATTCGAGAAATCACAATTTGTAGAACATAAAATCTTCCAAGACATTCGGAGAGTACACTCAGCAACTTGCTTCCAGACTTTAAATGCTGTCCATATCATTGAGTTTATAATAGAATTCTTGGACGAACTAATTTCGTTATTTTATAGTTTTTTTTTTTTTTTTTTATTCTGAAATATGAGATTTGACAAGATTTCAGAAAATATGTCTTGTAGAAAGATAAGTTTAACCCTTTAACGTACATTGGTTTCGCCACGAAACCAAAAAATTTTAATTCCGATACGCAACACTGACACCGGTATTTTTATCTAAAAATATCCCTTTTATTTTGTATGTGAAAAATCACGTTTTCTTATTTATAAATATATTTGTTCTTAATTACCGGTGTCATTCATTTCTTTCGACGTCTTAGTAATGAAAATGCTATGATCGTTAAAGGGTTAAATGATGCATTGTTGTTTCTATGAAAGGTAACATCAAAGAGTTAAAATGAAAAAGATTAACGTATTATTCCAAAAATATTTCAGAAAATACTTTTTTATTCAGAATACGAAAATGAAATGAATTAACGTTATCGAATTTTTGCCGATCGCTTCTCAAACTTTGAAAAAAAAAAAACTGACCAGACTGATCCGGATTATGCGGAGATCCGGATTAACGGAGTCCGAATTTGCGGGGTTCTACTGTACTTGTAATTATAATTTAACATTTTCATTGTCAATTAAAAATCATAATGTATATCCATTCTATTTTATCATAGCTGCCATTTTTTACGCATTTTTCCTACCCCAAAAATTTATAGTAAATATTATTTTATTTAATCTTCGAAATCGTAACATTAAAGAAATGGAAAATTTCTGTGCAATTTTAGTGGTAGGAAAAATGCGTAAAAGTTAGCAACTATGTTTTAACCTATTTACTTTTTTTCTGTAATCAAATATGTGTATGAAAATCATGAAAAAATGCAAAACTGTTATTTATTTGTTTATTTATTTATTTATTTATTTTTTGAAGAAAATCATTTTTAAAAGTATTTTTCATGCATTCTTTATCAATACAATGATATTGAACAAATGTGTCAATTCGTGGTTTTAAAGAGACATAATTCGTGTATTGCTTTAACAAGGGAAGTCAATGCGGTGATAAAATCACTCTGTTTTTAAATTAATAAACATAACTATATTAAAATCAAGCATAACAATTAAATTACAACCTGTTTTTTGTATATTAAAGATTTTTAAATATTGTAAAACGTATGATTGCTCTTTGAACTATTTCGCTTACATTTTGCTGCTTTTTTATTTTACTTAATATTTATTTTCTTTCTGCTTTTATTTTTACTTGAGTATGTTTTATTTTATTATAAATAGATGGCACCACAGTAAATTTAGAAATTTCTATTATGTAATAATTAAAAAAAAAAAAAAAAAAAAAAAAAAAAAAAAAAAAAAAACCTCCTCAAATGATGAGAAATAATGGCTCAAAATCCAAAAATGATAAACTAATGTTTAGTATACTAACAGTAGTTTAACGTTAGTTTCTTTGATTTATTTACCAGAACGTTTCAGTGAAGAAAAACACAATTGCTTCAAAAGTTAGGAATATGTTGACCTCAAACCACGTGATCATTTTGACAAGAGACTGAAGAGATTTCACGCAAAGGGGTAGAATTCGAAATTCGCCTGTGCAAAAGCTTCCGGCGATTCTTTATTCTTTAGGGTTTTTTTCTATCGGGAAGGTGTTTTCTGGTCGTGTTTGTGAATGAATCAAATTGAATATTAATTTATCGCAAAAGGGTCAATCTTCTCGAGATGTTGCGGCAAAGTTAACAATTGGCGAACCTACTGTGAACAATATTGAAAAATTATATAAAGATGGCCATAGCCTTCAGGACTTTCTGACAACCGGGAAATGACTATTCTGGAGGAGGGAATTATCAAGATGAAAACTGATGATGACCCGCATAAAAATTCAATTGCAATATCTTGCGATTTACGAAATGAAAATATTGCTGAAATAAGTCAGTCTACCATGTGAACATGCGAAATTGACACATACCTTTATGGAAGAATCGGTGTTAATTTTTTTAATAGGTATATATATATATATATACATCATCATCATCATCATCATCAACCGTTTTCGATCCACTGCTGGATGTAGGTCTCCCCCAGATTTTTCCAATGTTTTCTGTCCAGTGCTTTCGTCATCCAATTTACACCAGCCACTTTTCTAATTTCGTCACTCCATCTTACTTGTGGTCGTCTTCTTGGTCGTTTTACATCTCTGGGATACCACTGTAGTATATTTGTGCTCCATCTATTGTCTTGTCTTCTTGAAATGGGCCCAGCCCATTTCCATTTTAGCTGCTTGATTCTTATATATATATATATATATATATATATATAGTATCAATTCAACATGAAAAATTGCAGCACCATTGGCGCTTAAGCAGCTCATATATAATGCTATAAATTATATTTCATATTATGAAATGAAAGTTCAAAATCTCAAGGCTAGAGTGTATGTCAAAAAGGTAAACAATTAACGATAAACAATTAAAAAACTATAAACAAAATCCAGGCAAGAAAAAACAGTCTGTTCTTTTCAGAGGGAGAACAGAAGAGACTTAACCCCACCCCCGTCTTTAAAAAATAGAATTGTTTCAGGTTTCTGAACGTCCACCAAACCTGCATTCAAAAATAATATATAACAAAAAAAAAGCCAAATTTTTTATAAACAAAGCAAACAGAAATTATTAAATGTTTATTAAAAGTTTTCTGTTTGCTTTGTTCATTAAAAATTTGGCATTTTTTTGTTTTTTTGTTGTTGTTATATATTATTTTTGAATACAGGTTTGGTGGGCATTCAGAAACCTGAAACAATTCTATTTTTTAAAGAGGGGGTGGGGTTAAGTCTCGTCTGACCTCCCTCTGAAGAGAGCAGACTGTTTTTTCTTGCCTGTATTTTGTTTATAGTTTTTTAATTGTTTATCGTTAATTGTTTACCTTTTTGACATACACTCTGTCCTTGAGATTTTGAACTTTCATTTTATAATATGAAATATATATATATATATATATATATATATATATATATATATATATATATATATATATATATATATATATATATATATATATATATTTCATATTTTGGGAGTGATGACAGATACTACGTTCGATGACCTATCAACAAAAGACATTATTCGGCATACGTTTTCCTACAATGACGGAGGATACGTTATGATGTGGAGAGTGTGGGGAGTGTTGGCTTGTAATTAGAAATCCGCAGCAAGATGAAATATTCAATATATAAGGATATCTTGCAAGTTTTTAGCTGTCTCATTAGAGGAAAAATTGTGATCGCAACTATTTATTTTAATATGATAACGACGTAATGAATGTTCGCAAGCTCGACAAGCAATGGCTTTCGGATGAACCAATTCCGCTTTTCAAATGGCCAGCTTAAACATCCGACATGTATCCAATAGAAAATATTTGAAAATAAGTTGGCAAATGTGTACGGAAATGTACATGTTCAAACTCAGCCGAAATTTCCAAAATATTGCAAGAAGTAATGAAAAAACGTACCATAAACGATCTTCAACTGTTGATTGTATCACTGTCACGTTGCTGAACCGCAGTACTTATTACTAAAGGTATAGTGATAAATACTAATAGTAAATATTGTTGATCACTGTTTTTTTATTACAATAACATTTTTTTCCCAATTTTGATAAGGTGGGCGGAAACTTTTGAGAACAGGCATTTTCCTTTTTCACTTAATATTGTCAACTAAATTTATTGATATTCAGATGTTATTCCATAAATATGTTCTAACTATTATGTCAGTAAAATGTATAAGTATCACGGGATTTCTCTTTATAGAGGTATACTTTCAAATTGACTAAAACATTTTTGCTGGCCGGAAACATTTGTCTGCCACTGTATATCAGTTTTTATGGACATAATAACTTCCATAATTCTAAGCAATTTTTTGCCAACTCATACCTAAATTTAAGGAGCAAAAAATCTCGGCTAAGTTGGTTTATGGACAAAATTGGACCAAGTGGGTGGAAATAAGTGGAGAGAAGGTTAGTAAAAAGCAAAACAACCCTTTATATATATGCTATTAGTTTAAAGTTATAATTACTTTTAAGAAACGGGTCAAAATATTAGGTATAATCGGTTTTTAGTAAAATTAAAAGTGGGCTCAAAAGGCTAAAAATAGGGCTTTAGGGAGAAAAAAAAATCACAATCTCTTTAATTCTCAAGATTTCGAATCCACTTAAAGTTATTGTAAAATTATACTATATTATAATTACATAATTTATTATATTATGTAAATATTTTTAATATTATCTACAACTTTTCTTTTGACAAGTTTTTTATAGGAGCAACTCTTACAGTAAAAACCAGCAAAAATATATAAATAAGAAAATAGGGGTTAAAAGAATGCCGTATTAACATGACTCTGATAAAAACCATCTCTTAATGGAAAATGAAATTAAAAACTAGTCAAATGAGGTGAGATAAAACTGTTCACCCAGGTTTATCTCTAATCTTCAGTTAGCTTTAGTTGATAGCTTAGTACTTATCTTCTAATTTTATCAACATCTAATGGTTAAGCCGGCATAGACAAATTTTAACACTTTATTACTATTCTTATTATCTGTATAATACACAGTGACTGTTTTTCCAGAAATTTGATAATTTCAGTTTTTTCCAATTATATTCCTACATTTTCTATTTTAAAGTAAAATAAACATCTATTTTTGGTTAAATATTACCTTTCCAAATGATTTTTCCCTCAGATCTTAATGTAATGAAAACATTTGGAATGTCTGCCTAAATCAGGATCTATACGTTTTAAGAACTTTCAAGCATTTTTCACGAGAATTGTTCTAAGCAATATTTGATTTATTTAATGGAAAAAAAATTAGATATTCGGAATATAGCGACCACAATACTTAACGAAATTTTTGGTACTAATAAATCTAAAATCCCTTGATTTTTTTGACGCATACGAACCGTGTAAATGAACTGGAAATGCTGCACATTTAATTTTCAATATCGAAAATGGCATACTAAATAAAATAACACATATCAGTTACATTGCAATCAGAAAATATTTATTTGAGTTGGAGTACCGATAGATGACAGATATATAGCCACACAAAAGATTTGTTTTATTAACATGAGGTATAATATTTATTATTTGCTGCTGTGGTACGAAATTATTATCTTTTAACATAACAGTATTTTTTAGTACTACCCAAAAATTTCGCAACAGACACTGTTGGTGGTATCTGCATAAACATTTTCATAAGGAGTATAGTATCCTCATTAGCTTTTTTTTTCTTTAATCAATGTCTGATGTGAACAGGTTTTTTTCCTATACAAACAAAAAATGCTCAAATTTTTTAAGGTATCATACGACATGACTTTGAACAAAATTTACAAGCATAATGTTCTCACTATCCGTCAAATTTCAGTTATTAATGAAATTAATAACTGAATTTAATTACTTAATTATTAAATTAATGAAAAAAAATGCATCAATATATAAATAATGTCAAACAGCTTTTTCCAAACTCTTGCATGCCTCATTATTTAAAAAAAAAAAAAAAAAAAAAAAAAAAAAAAAAAAAAAAAAACACATTTATTTTCAAAATTATGAATAGATTTTTTTTTTTCGAAATTTATTTTCACAAACATTTACTTTAATATAAGTACGCCTATAGGCTAAAACTAAATTCAACATTGTGTTTAAAAATTCTAGATGTTTTTCTTATTTGGTTATATTCTCATACTTTATTTTTTAATGCGTAACGTATAGACTACTTTTTTGCCCCTAAACCTTTCTAAACTTAATACTAAGAACTATCATTTTTATGTTTATTTTTTAAAAAAAGAGAAAAAAAAATACATTTTTTATTCTCATGCATTTGGGAATTATATTTTGTATTTCATTCTTATGTATACTAATTCTGATATTATTATCTTTTAAAAGAATTACTAAAGCATATAAGAACTTAATTAAATATATTTCCGACGTCTGGAAACAATATCAAAAATAAAAATTCAGCTTGCGAGTTTTTGCTTAATATTTGGAAAATATATTTATTTATACCTTAGAATTAATTATTTTTTTAGATTGACTTTATATAATTAAAAGAAACAAAAAAAAAACCTTTCGCGTTTTAGTAAAATTAATTACGGATATAACTTTTTGCAAATACATTTGTTTTTATCATTTATGCTTTTTCTTTTTTTGTTTAATAAAAACTTAATAAGACATTTAAATTCGTTTAGTAATAAGTTAATTAGAAATGAAGAATAAAATACATGGTAATCATAAAAATTAATTAAACTAGTTTTTTTTCAGATTAAAAAGAATCAGAATGTTGAAAATCCAAAGTTTAAATATATATAAACTTTAAAACTTAGATAAAAAAACTCGTAAATTTTAATTGAAATTTTATAGTTTTTATTTTATCCGTGTTAAACTCTTTAGACTTCCTTTCAGATCTTAATAACAAATATTTCTTAGAAATATAATGGTCTTTTAATTAATTATGTTTCCTACAAATTAATTTCAGATATTACTAATTCAGATTTAAATATTACTTAAACATATTTCATTTAAGTTCTAGTATCTCTTATTTAAAAATTTGTAGTAATTATTATATTATATAAGTAAAGTTTTAAGTAATTATAAGTAAAATTTTAATTGAACATGTAAAGAATGTTTTTCGTATCAGTGTTCAGTTGTTTATAAATCCTCCATTGATCTAAAATAACAACAAAATATAATTAAATAAAAATTTTCTCAAAAAAAAAACAATTTTTTTTCTATTTGTTTGCGAACGTAAACTTTCCACAAATATTTGTTTTCATCAATTGTATTTGTTTATTTATTAATAATAACACAAACACTTGTGCATTGTGGAACACTGTACAACCCTTTGCGGGGCGGTGGTGGTTTCATAGATATACCACTTAATTTTAAATCCCAAACGTCACATTGGCACCGGAATTTTGTTAAAGAAAATTACGGTTTATTGAATGAGTGAAATATAGCGTTTTCTTATTCACAAATAAAGTTGTTTTCAAATTCCGGTGTCAGTCATTAATTTCAATACTTAAGCAATGAATTTTCCCTGCCCCCGCAAAGGGATAAAAAAGCAATGTAATAAATAATACAAATGTAATTTTTGAAAAACATTTTTTCATTAAATTTCACTAAAATGTACAATATATATCTATATATGTATATTAAATGAGTTTCCTAATTTGGCAATATTTCAAGAAATTTTCCTAAATTTGGCACTTAAGCGGTTCCCTTACCATAAGTACTTTTGAACAAATACTCATTGTTAAAGTAGAAACTGATTTCTCTGTACGATATCAAAATGATTTGAGTAACTATTAAGCCGTGTCTTTGCGATGCCTTTTGAAAACGGAAAGCGTTTGGCGACAGCCCCTCCCTCTTAGGGCAAAATAATAATAATAATCCTATATACGTGTTGTTAAAGACATATCAAGTTTCAAGTTTTCATTTTCATTGATTTGTGAGATACTAGCTGTCTTGCCCTGTCCGTGGCCTTGCCTGTGAAATATAACGGGTCCTTGCCTGTATCCGTGAAATTTTTCAGATTTCAAGTGTGTTATGTTTTCCAAATGATTCTTAAATGAAACTTATGTTTTATGGTTTTATATCTAAGCCTATATTGTCAGAATTTATTTTTTTAATGGAAAAATCGCGAAAGAAATTGAATTCAAGGTTCGCACACTCCTTGGAATTTCCAAGGACTCTGATACCAGTATTAAAAATAAGAAAATTTACATTTAATTTTTAAACCATAACATTCGCTATCCCGACTTTCATTCACAGATTTTGCAATATTTTTCTGCACTGAAAGACTTTGAAAATATTCTTAAAATTTAGTGGTAGAACTGTGCGAACCCTGTGAATTGAATGCATATACTGTTTGGTATTTTATTCTCAGCGTAATTCGAAAACATATTGAATTGAAAGCATATTCTGCTTAGTATTTTATTTTCAGTGTCTATACGTACTGAAAGCGAACGATAATGCGACGGAACACTTAGGTTTTCACTGATTTCGTAAATATTTTCACAATTTTTTCGCAAATATTTCATTGGTCTGGCATCACATTAAGAAATTAAAAGAAACACATAAAAAATGTACACATACTAACTCAAGAGGAGTAGATTCCGTAAAGGAAGGTTCGATGAAATGTTGAGGAATTTGTCTTGAAACACTCGTATTGATTTTTTTCACAATAAATTTCTAATTTATGAGCGCAAGTTTGTTTTTATTAATAAACCCAAGAGTATTTAATCCATATACATCGAAAATCTTTTAACATTCCATCAGTTAACATCGATCAAGGCAATCTTCATATTCTTCTCAATATAAATATAGGCGAGTAAATAATAATATGGTCACTGTACTATATATATGTAAACTTATCAGGTGGGCGTGGTTTCGGTTTTCTGGGGTTATACAATGAAATGTTATAAAGGATTTTTTTCAAAAACGCACCATAATAACAACTGAAATATGTAGTGTTTCTTACGAAATCTCTATAAAAGACCTTAAATTTTGTTTCAAAAATTGCAAGGAGCAATACACTTCATAAAATGATTAAAGTGAAAGTTATTTCATGAATCGCGAAACATTATCGCAAACGTGCACAAATTCGAAAACTCTTAAAAGAAATATTTTCCAAATTAGAAAGATCACTTTCAAGTAATTTTTTTATTCATTTGTTATTACGGTTATTATTATTTTTTACAGTTATTATTATAATAACATTATAGAGTTAAATTTTTAATATTAGCTTTTATGTGTGTTTTAATATGTAACCCAGCAAAAGAAAAAAATAAAGACAATAGTAAAGGGCGTATAGGAAGTTAAAGTATGTTTCACTCTTTGTATTTAAATTAATTAAAATTGCAGTTACTACAGTGTTAATATATATATGTTTTGTAGATTGATTCTACAAATATGTATACTATCAAGTAAGGACGAGTACAAGTAAGAGGTTCGAAGAAATGTTGACAAATTTGTCTTGGGACACTCGTATTGAATTTATTTACAATAAATTTATACTTTTTGAGCGCAAGTTTGTTTTTAGTTATAAAGCCAAGAGTATTTAATCCATGTACACCGAAAGTCGTTTAACAATCCACCAGTAAACAACAACAAAACAAATCTTTTGTAGATTGATTCTACAAAAGTATTACTAACAGGAAATTTCTTACAAGTGTCCTTTTATATGTCATTTATTATAAATATATCTAAAATCTTAAGCTGAATACATTAATAAATCAAATTGAGAACTGATAAAATTTCATTCATAATCCTTATGTAATAAAAAAAAACTGTTCTAATATGTAAACAGAATCTAGAGGTGACTATAATGATTTTTATTTCAAATTACAAAATATTTTAAATCAATATTTTCGTATTTTAAAAATATGCTAATTAGCAACAAATTATCTCATTTGCTTTGCCACGACCGGACTGATCTCATAGCGGCCTTCCCAATTCGCAAAATCTCAATGCATTTGGAGGAAACAGTTGCGGAGGATGTTTGCCGAGAGAGGGCGCTAGGTAACCTCCTCAATTCCCGGATTCCCGCGATTTTTGTTATCAGATATACGTTTGTTTTTATTATTTCTCTTACAATTTATTTAAAAAAAACAGCCCTTTTTAGCGCTTTTCAGGAATACTGAAATGTACGTATTGCAGAAATTGTTTCTGCATTAGTTATTTTTATAGCTGTTGAAGTTCTCAGGAGCTTTTATTTTTTTTTTTTTCATTATGGTTTATTGTTGTGTACCGTATTGTAAATCATCTAGCAAGCAAAAGGGTGAAGATAAAGTTTCTTTTTATGAATTTCCCGGTAATGTCGATTTATAATTAGAAAATCATTTTGTGTTGTTGATGAATTAATAACATTTTATTTTATATGAAAGTAAAAAGTTTTGTTCACAGCCACAGAGTAAATCAATTTTATCTTCAGAACTTGGGCTCTAAGCAGGGGGGGGGGGGGAATTACAAAACTTTCTTTAGAAGTAAGAAAGGGTTGGCAAAGATTTTTGGAGGGGGTAATGAACAAATATTTAATCTGATAATGTTGTGCCCCATCTAAATAATAATAATAATAATAATAATAATAATGAAATACTCATTTTATACTTTTTTCCTTACATTTATTTTTAAAATTAGTTAATGTATTCAATCATATTAAATGTATCTAACTTTGGGAACGTTTAAGTGGAAAATAAAATTGACAATTAATATTTTCTAGGCTATTTAAATGCTAATGTTTCGACTTGATCAAATTTAACTAGTTGTTTTTGCTTTTGTACATTTTAAGTTAATGTGTGTGTATATATATATAACCGTTAATTGCAAATAAAGATTCTTGAAATAAAGATTTTTTCAAGAATTAAAAGCAAATTTCCTTCATATACTTTCATGGTTTCTGTATATTAATGACTTTTTATGTTTAATAATAATTATAGTATTTATGCAGAGCCGTGCGAAGCGGGGGGAGAAGGGGGCGGTCGCCCAGAGCGCGGAAATTGAGGGGGCGCCAAGTTTATATTACCATCGTCGTTTGTTTCTTCTTCTTCTTCTTCTTCTTTTTTTTTTTTTTTTTTTTTTTTTTTTTTTTTTTTTTTGTAGAAAAATTATGTATACAAATATATTGGGATATTTGTGCGAAAAAAAACATGCATTCTCAAAATAGCATGTTGCTTCTTTCTTGGCATCCAAAAGTAGTTATACAATACTGTTAGAAACGTTGTTTTTACATATGTTTTCTGTGTCTCCTTTGCCAAAATATAAGTGCAATGTTCTTTTATATTATTTGGTTTTTTAAATTAAATCTTTTAAAGTTTCAAATAAATGACAAATATGTATTCAATGGACTTTAATTGTGTTTTTACACTTTTCAATTTTGTGATACCTATCACAAAGAGAAATGGTGATTGGTGGAGGGGGGCGCTAATTTAAAACCTTGCCCCGGGCGTAATTTTCTCTTCGCACGCCGCTGTATTTATGGAACGTTGTACTGAATAGTATCAATAACTTCATATATTACAACATAAAAGAAATTTACAATTTTTTAAATTTCATTTTTTTCTGCAAATTATATTTCTATATTGCTCAAGAACATTAGAAAGTGTTTCATTTTGTATTCTATAAATTGAAAGTTTTGTTTTTGTATCAACAAAGTTGTTTTTCTTAATTTTGTAAAAAATATCCCACTCTTCCTTACAAATGAATATTTATTTGTTAGAAATATGTTTCTATATACGTCTAATTAAGAATTATGTATATTTATGTTTGCATTAATTATTTAAAAAAAAAAAAAAAAAAAAAAAAAAAAAAAAAAAAAAAAGATTTGGGCCATTTTCGTATTTGTTTTCGTCCGACAATAGGAAGGATAACGAATTTATGTTTCGGTTTCGGTTTTGTCCTTGTAGGTATGATGAACTTGTATAATCCATATCTGCTGTTTATATTTTTTGCATTTTTCTTAATAACCATAATATATAAAGGAAATATTTAATATCTACTGCCTATATGCATTAATATATTATTTACGTATTTAGTAGATAAATATATGTGTCAATTCCAGTATGTTTCGTTTATTTTTATGAACTCTAATAACAGTGGCTGAATAGTATTTGTTCTAAATCTACATATTTATTCATATTTCTCCACCGAATTAAAATAAATAAAACTCTACGTATTCAATATTAAAATGATTAATTTAATAACAATTCCTTTTTTCCGTAAACATATCGTACCTTTTATTAAAAGCCTCTATTTATGTTGTAGAACATTATTTGTATGTAAATAAAAAATATTTTATGCCGATGTTTTACTATACAATATATTGTTTTCAATTGATTTCTTATTAAGTCTGCAATTGTATCACACTATAGGCATGTTATGTTAGCGATTCTTGTTCACGATTGCTTATTATAAACACGATTAAATATAGCAAAGCCCTAGTACTGAATTGAGTTTTCTATTCGCTTTTGAGGAGGTTACGTGGCGCCCTCTAGCTAGATCATGAATTACGGAGTGTTTCCGTGAAATCCTATGAATTGAAAAGGCCGGTAAGCGTCAGCGCATGAAGTCTGGCCGTGGCTTTGCAAACGTAATGAACTACTTCATTAAGATGAAATAATCGTCGAGGGAATTTATGTTTGATCTTAAAATTAAAAAAAATAAATAGGCAATCTTATTTATTCAAAATGAAAGAAATTAATATAACTGATTGCTACAAATCTGAATTGAGTCGAAAGAATTATCTGTTAGTATGCATTTTGATCTCGTAATCGATATTAAATGATTTTGAATGCATATGAATCTATTACGTAAAATGATTCTTAAAAATACATATACAGTAGAATGTCTATTTCACCTCTTAACTGCTTCTTTTTTTAAAATGAAATGTGGGAAAGCACCACTTACTTTAAATTGAAATTTTCGTATTTTTTAGTCCAAATATTTCTGCCATTAAATGGTATAAAATTGTTAAAAAAAGGTAGTATCAAACAGTTTTAACCCCTATGAAATGGGACACTTTTGTGAAATTTTAATGTTTTGTCACCGTTTTTAAAAAACAGAATTTTGTGTCTTTTTAAATCGAGAAAATGCTCCGATTACATAAGCCAAATTTTACTGTAAAATTTTGTTGGTGGGGATCAATAAGGATTTTTAAGCCTTTTTGCGGCATGTATACGTGTCGCTCGTCCCCAAGGGGTTATATGATGAATCAAGCAATCTCTTCTTTTCCGCACCATGTACCGGTGAATCAGGGGTGTGGTTAACGAGTCCCTATTCAACCCTTTCCGGGGCTAGGTACTTGCATTCGTAAACAGTGGAAATAATTGAATTACACCAGTATTTAGACGAAATATTATTTGTAAAGTAATAAAAGTGAATGTTTGGGTATCTAATAAAAATGAAAATTTCTGGTGGCAGTCAGGTAATTTGGAATTAAAATTAGATATTTTCATTTGCCAACACAGCACTTCCAGGGGTTAACACTTTTCTCAATTTAATAAACTTGTCCTTGGAACTA
This sequence comes from Maratus speculifer, assembly GCA_964019185.1. Taxonomy (NCBI): domain Eukaryota; kingdom Metazoa; phylum Arthropoda; class Arachnida; order Araneae; family Salticidae; genus Maratus; species Maratus speculifer. The sequence continues at coordinate 207,941 of CAXHSM010001442.1, read as the reverse complement.
AAAATATGTTAGGAATTTATTTATTAAATCGAAATAGCGAAGTGCATTCTTCTTATAAGGGATATTGTTTTAAAAATAATTATTCTGTGAATCAGTTTAAGAGCTTTAATAAATCTCGATATATAGAATTGGTTTTATGAAATGTTTTTTCTTCATAACGTTTAACCCCTTGGGGACGAGCGACACGTATACGTGCCGCAAAAAGGCTTAAGAATCCTTGTTTATTCCCACCGGTAAAATTATACTGTAAAATTTGTATTATTCAATCGGAGCTTTTCCGCGATTTAAGAAGGAACAAATTCCTGTTCTTTAAAACCGGTGACAAAACATTAAAAATTTCGTAAAAGGCTCCCGTCGCGAAGGGGTTAAATATTTGTGTCTATGACAACATGAATCAGTTTTCAAGTGGTTACCTAGAATATGAAATAATTTAAATGCCACATCCGAATAAACAATGACACATCTCGACAAAAGTAAATTTCTCAAGAGAGGCAAAAGGAAAACTTGCAGTATTTTACTTTAAAATGAAATTATAGCATTTAGATCTGCTAAGATTAGCATTTAGCTATGAAAGAATAAAAATGTGAAAACAAATAAAATAAGATGAGGAAAATATAAGATGAGATTTCGAGGCTTGGGTAATTTTATTCCCCCACACAATCCAGCCCTCTTCAGTGGACACAAATGAATATATAGTTTAATAAAGTGGTTTTCTGCTTAATATCATTTATGATACTGTTTACGTACCAAGATGAACCTATGGCGCACTTATTTATGGAATAAAATCGCAAAATAAATTTTTGCAAGATATCTGACTCCTCTTGCGATTCAGCGATGCATAATTTATAAAAAACTGTAATATTTAACATGTTTTATAAAGTTTATTGCTTATAAATTCTATATTGATCTTTTTAGCACTTTCCAACAAAGTTGAAAAGTGCTTATGCATTCGGTTTGTCTGTCCGTCTGTCCGTCTGTCCGTCTGTCCGTCTGTCCGCGCTCTAACTCCCGTAAATATACTCGGATTGCTATGAAACTTTTATACGTTATTGATGTTTACCCTAGCACGAACCCTATTGAAAATGAAGTATCTACCATGATTAGTTTATCTACAAGGCGAATCAAAAGTTTCCCATTACATTACGGCCTATGGGGAAAAATCGTTAATATACTCGGATTGCCATGAAATTTTAGGACGTTATTGTAGTTTACCCTAGCACGAACCCTATTGAAAATGAAGTATCTACCATGATTAGTTTATCTACAGAGAGAATCAAAAGTTTCCCATTACATTACGGCCTATGGGGAAAAATCGTTAATATGCTCCGATTGCCATGAAATTTTAGGACGTTATTGACGTTTACCCTAGCACAAGTCCTATCGAAAATGAAGTTTCTACCATGATTAGTATATCTACAGGGCGAATCAAAAGTTTCCCATTACATATTTTAAATATATTAAGCTTTTTCATGTATAATAGAATTGATATATGTCTCTGAAGCTTAAGATAAATTATACGCTACTGTCTTGCATAATATGAAGTACATAGCATTTACAGGGCCACACAAAAGATTTCAAATAGTATATTTTTTCCGAAGTACCGTATATGTGTCCGATGATGGCTGATGGAGGGATGAAATGCATTTTAATTATGATATGCGCGTTTATATTTCGCTAAATATATGCACATTATATGGTGTGTATAAATGTTATAGTTGATATACAGGGCTACACATAAAGAGCTCACCAACGTTACTGAATATGAGCGTAAATTATTTAAACGTGGTTCTTAAATAAGATATGCATTTTTACGCTAAGCTTCATTCAATTTACTGAGAAATTTTTGCAGAATATAGATAAAAGGATATACAGGGCCACGCAAAGAATTCGGTACATGGACGCGTATGAATGATGATTTATGAGAATGTGATTTCAGTTGTTTTAAAAGTGTTTGAGTTTACAATAAATTTTAGCCTAATGCTGACGTGTAATAAAGGTACAATGTAAACTACAGGGCTGAACAAAAGTATTCAAGTATGTTTCCATCTAATAGTATGAATTGCTGAAAAAGAAATTTCAAACTACTGGGTATTTTCTTGCTAAGCTAAATTTTCCCATTATATGAACTGACATATGAAATACAGGGCTGTTCTAATGTACTGAAATACATATTTGGTTATATGTGGCTTTACACTATTATTTCCCTAAATAACAAAGTTTTGTTAAAGATTTCATTAAGTGTTGGAAAGTGCTTCATAATCTATGCTTAACGCATGATTTTTCATACTTGTTTTTAATGTAAAGGGTGTCCAAAAAAATCTCCAAATTATTAATTTGTATAGTATGAATGTATATATCGTTGTACAGTATTGTTAGAAGTTCACAAACAAAAAATAATTCAGAATCCATTAAAATAATCTCCTGATCGAGTACTGCTTTATTAACTGGATTGCAGCGTCACATACGCAACATGGTGACTCCTATTCATAAAGCATAATTGCTTAGCTGAAGATTTAAAACCCGTTATATCCATGCATTTTGATTCGTTTTGGGATTTATAAAAGTTTGTTTCTACGTTCCGCCGTTACTTAATAATTTTCCAGAATTGAGATACAGAATTGAGGAGGCTATTCATTTCATTACTCAATACTTGATAACAAAATTAAGCAAAAATTTATTATTTGTAGTGAAATGTAGGTTAGTTTACCTTCAGTTGGATACATGATTTGTAGTAAATAATCTACATGAAATTGTTACAGTATAGCATTAAAATTATGAAATTTATTTACGGACATCCTGTATTTTACGGTCTTTTCGGGCAAAAGACTGTATATGTTATTATTTGGTATATAATTATTAAATCTTCCACAAGATACTGACAATATGCTTCGAGATAGAGAGTCGACTCTCTTCTTTATTTTGTAATGAAAATAACAATAAAACTTTCACCGGAAAAAAATAAAGATGGAAAATATAAGCCAGAATTATTATTCGTTTTTAAGCGGAACTCGCACTTCTGCTGTTCTAAAGAATCAAGCTGCCTAACTGTGTTATTTAACTAGTTAGTGAGGCAAACAAATAAAGATGTATTTCTTGAAAGCAGATGATGTCCATTGAGATGAAAACAAGTACGAAAAATCATGCGTTAAGCATAGATTATGAAGCACTTTCCAACATTTAATGAAATCTTTAACAAAACTTTGTTAATTAGGGAAATAGTAGTGTATAGTCAAATATACCCAAATATGTATTCCAGTACATTAGAACAGCCCTGTATTTCATATGTAAGTTCATATAATGGGAAAATTTAGTTTAGCAAGAACAGTACCCAGTAGCTTGAAATTTCTTTTTCAGAAATTCATACTATTAGGTGGAAACATACTTGGAAACTTTTGTTCAACCTTGTAGTTTACATTGTACCTTTATTACACGTCAGCATTAGGCTAAAATTTATTGTAAACTAAAACACTTTTAAAACAACTGAAATCACATTCTCATAAATCATCGTTCATAGGCGTACATGTACCGAATTCTTTGCGTGGCCCTGTATATCCCTTTATCTATATTCTGCAAACATTTCTCAGTAAATTGAATGCAGCTCAGCGTAAAAATGCATAGCTTATTTAAGAACCACGCTTAAATAATTTACGCTCATATTCAGTAACGTTGGTGAGCTCTTTTGTGTAGCCCTGTATATCAACTATAACATTTATACACACCATATAATGTGCATATATTTAGCAAAATATAAACGCGAATATCATATTTAAAATGCATTTCATCCCTCCATCAGCCATCATCGGACACATATACGGTACTTCGGAAAGAATATACTATTTGAAATCTTTTGTATTGCCCTGTAAATGCTATGTATTTCATATTATGCAAGACAGTAGCGTATAATTTATATTAAGCTTCAGTGACATACATCAATTTTATTATACATGAAAAAGCTTAATATATTTAAAATATGTCACACACAATTCCTCCTTTTACCATTATCTAATGGAATTCTTTTGTGTGGCCCTGTAAATGAATATTAGCTACATTTTCACCTTATATTTTATAGAATGCATATTTTAATACGTTTGACAGGTTATAAGATCTTTAAAATTCCTTTGAAACGATTTTCCCCCATTGGCCGTAATGTAATAGGAAAATTTTGATTCACCCTGTAGATAAACTAATCATGGTAGAAACTTCATTTTTGATAGGACTTGTACTAGGGTAAACGTCAATAACGTCCTAAAATTTCATGGCAATCCGAGTATATTAACGATTTTTCCCCATGGGCCGTAATGTAATGGAAAACTTTTGATTCGCCCTGTAGATAAACTAATCATAATAGAAACTTCATTTTCAATAGGGTTCGTGCTAGGGTAAACCTCAATAACGTCCTAAAATTCCATGGCAATCCGAGTATATTAACAATTTTTCCCCATAGGCCGTAATGTAATGGGAAACTTTTGATTCGCCCTGTAGATAAACTAATCATGGTAGAAACTTCATTTTCAATAGGACTTGTGCTAGGATAAACGTCAATAACGTCCTAAAATTTCATGGCAATCCGAGTATATTAACGATTTTTCCCCATAGGCCGTAATGTAATGGGAAACTTTTGATTCGCCCTGTAGATAAACTAATCATGGTAGATACTTCATTTTCAATAGGGTTCGTGCTAGGGTAAACCTCAATAACGTATAAAAATTTCATAGCAATCCGAGTATATTTACGGGAGTTAGAGCGCGGACAGACGGACAGACGGCCAGACAAACCGAATGCATAAGCACTTTTCAACTTTGTTGGAAAGTGCTAAAAAGATTATTTCAAGATTAAGGTAATGTCTCATTTTAAATATCGTCACAAGCGGAACGAACCATTTTTTAGCCACACCTATAATATCTTATTTCTGGGGCTTTTTTATAAAAATTATTATCCTAATTTTTGGTATTAACATGTATTCAATATGTTTTGTACTAACATACGTTAGACAGTAATTTACGATAATAAGTCATAAGTTAGATGATTGTTTTGTTTTGAACTCTTCGAATATATCTAAACAAGGATGGATTGTAAATAAATTTAAAGGTTCTCCTATCAGCAATGTCTTACGTAAAAATATATAAAATAAACGTACGCTTTTCTTAAAGAAAAGAAGCAGTGAAGCAGTAATATGTCAAAATAACGACTATCGTCATATAGCCAAATACATTTTGCTTCATTACTTTTCCAAATTTATACAAAATATGAAAATTTTTTACTTAAAAACATTCATTCTACTTATACTTATTTATTCCAAAGAAATAAGCATTAAATAATGAAACTAATTCTTTCAAAGGTATATTTTGATCTTATTTCTAATACATATTGAAATAGACGAAAAGTGTCCGTGAATTCGTTTTACCTGCAGTCTGTTCTGTGTTGTAATTCTCGTAAATATAGTTCGATTAACATGAAATGAATTTCTTTTTAAAATGGCCAAATTTCGTCGGTATTCCCTACCTATGTCCGGAATATTCCTACACCTTAGAGGATAGGGAAAAAATGAAAAAATTGATACCGGATGTATTTTAAAGCAAAATAATATAGATTAAACGAAACTACCGTTTACACTTACTTATATTGTCTTATTATTAGTCCCTATGTGATTGGGAATTACTATTTAAATGAAAACTTTTTTTCTCGTACTTATTTGTAGGTCTAAAAACAAATTAGCAACAGGAAAAACTTAACATACTAATTTTATGTATTTTATAATTTATACATTTTCTTAAACAGATATATGTCAATAGGACTGAATAGGTAATCTTCCACAATATTTATTACAACATATTTCATCATTTAAAGTTTATTAACCTCACACGAATATACGATCTTATTTATTATTAGCTAATTTTAGGTACACGAATCCATTTCACAGATCGAATGACAGTTAACCCTTTAACGATCATAGCATTTTCATTGCTAAGATGTCGAAATAAATGAATGACACCGGTAATTAAGAACAAATATATTTCTAAATAAGAAAACGTGATTTTTCACATGCAAAATAAAAGGGGTTATTTTTAGATAAAAATACCGGTTTCAGTGTTGCGTATCGGAATTAAAATTTTGTGGTTTCGTGGCGAAACCAATGAACGTTAAAGGGTTAACAAATGAAGCAACTCAATGATTGTTTGTTCTAATTCTTCTTTTTTATCGATGATGCTAATTCCCTGTTAAAACCGCATGCTGTAATTGCGAATGTTGTGGATCATTTTTCTTGCTGTAGAGGATAATGACGTTATTTATCTCGTTCGTTGATTTAATTAATGACGTTTAGCATTATTCACTATTAGTAGCAATTTACAGTACGTAAAAATTAAACCAATTTGATAGGCTGCTGCTTTGGAAAGTTTTTGGTAAGTTACACATTTATCAAATAAGTTAATTTATTCTAATGCCAGTAAAGATTAGTCTGAATAAATTTGTTAGTAATTTCAGGGAAGTTTAAATAAACTAAATTCGATGGAATACATGATAAATAAGTTAGTTAAATATGTGACTATTACGATCTTTAGAAACGACTCAAACGATTACAATATCTAAAACATTTTTAATCAGTTCTAATGCAATTGATATTATATCCAAAAAAATTAGTCTTTTTAGCAACAGTGATAATACTTTCATTATATATTCCACTTATAATTTAGGCCAACGACTTTTAAAATCATAGATATTTCGAACTTGTTATCGTATTTCCTTTATTGCAGATTTGCATAATATAAGATAAAAATGAATGGAATTCTTTAATAAATTACATAAATGCTATATAAACTAACAGAGATTCAATTAAACCTACCGAGAAATTATAGATATAGTTGAGAATAGTTGAGAATATGCTAAATATTTGGCTCCAATTCTACTCAAATGAGAAAATAATGTGCAATGGTTGCAAGATCTTCGCGAATCCCTGAAGATCATTACAAGTTCCTTGAAATCCGTGGAATAATATTAAGAAAAAGCTGATTAAATAAGTTAGGCTGAGTTTTTTCCCCTATTTGAGTCAGTCCATGTACAATTATTGTTACAAGCAATCCATACGTGGTTTGAGATATTACATATCTTTTGCTGAATTCGTGCAATTCTTTTTTCAAATTATATATAAGAGACAATGAAGAAGGAAAAAGTGTCGAAAATTCTGCACCCAAGAAAACACAACAAGAAAGCAGCCGAAATAGAACAAACCACTACCAGAATGGTAAACAAGAGTTTGCCATACCTTAAAAAGAATTTAATATGTTTTCAAGGGCTTGGTAACCGAGTGATAGGTCTTGTATTAAGTTTTAATACATATGCATAACTATATCATTAATACGTGTAGCTGTGTATGACGCTACTACATTTATCATCAGCTTATAAGATTAACGCATTAAAATATTTAATACATTCATTAATATGTGTCACATATAAACTCTTTAATATTTCGATTGATCTTTCGCATGATTTTAAAAAGAAACATGCTAAAGCGGATCAGTATATTGGTTATTGCATGATAAAATACTAATTATTATTATTATTATTATTAAATTTGACAACTAATAAATGAAAAAACTTCAAATGATTTTCGAAATATAATAATGCATGAAACTTCATTTGAATTTAACATTAAATAAACAAATAAAAAGTAATTCTAATGCCTTTAGAATTTCTACTTTTTTATTAAAATGTTTTTGTCATAAAAAAATCTTGAAATAAGATTTGCAAGCCAATGATTATGTAATTATATTTTAAAATAACAATAGTAAAATGTAAAATAAAATAACTTCTTGATGGAATGTTATTTTTAAATGTTATTTTTTTTTCATAGAAAAATACAATTTATAAAATCAAAGCGATTTTTATAAGTTTCATTTTAATTTAAGGTTGTTTTCTTTATTTCTTTCCCCTTATCTACTGATAAAGCAAAGTAAATTTATAAATATTAATCATTCAAAATTTCTTGAGGCAATTTATTTTCTAACGATGTTCAGGAAATTGTTACTCTAAACTAGATACTTTGACCTTTTTAAAAGTTTTTTTGTACTGTTTGTCAAATAAATTTTACACAAATGTTTATAAACAGGGGTGCAAAAATCTAGGCGCCAGCAGGCAGTTTCTCACCACAAAATTTATTTCGTTTTTCTTCGTCTAATATTTCGTGTAAAATTTCTGTTAGAATGCTATTAAATTTTGAGCGAAAAAAACTTTAGTGGTGAGAGACTACCCTCTGGCGCCTAGATTTTTGCACCCCTGCTTATAAAATATGACTTTTATTTTTTTTATAAAAACACTGTAAAAAATCAAAAATTCTGCAATTTTACAAATGTAAAGTTGGAAAAAACTGTATGTTGACTAAAATTTTATTTGTAAAAAAATATAAATCTACAAAACATGTCTTTTAAAGCTAATGAAATCGGTGACATTACAAAAGCGTCTACTAAAATTACAGAATTATTACTCTAATTTTATCTGTAAGCAATTTAGCGCCGTTGGTTGCAATTTTATAAAAAGTTCTAGGCATCCCAGTTTTTTAAAGTATTCTTAGTAATCTTACTGATTTTATGATTTACTGTTCAGGCGTGATTGTTACCTGAAACTTTCTTATTATCGTTACATAAAAAAGCTCTAAGAATCTCAGTTTCTTGGAGAATTCTTAGTAAATTTACAGATTTTTTTCTACAGTGTATAAACGTATATTGGGTATCTCTGTTGCTTATAAAGTATCCGATAAGAGTCGGAACTTAATACTCTTTCTTTATGAATATTATGTGACACGTTTTATTAATCTACGGTGATAAATATATAAAAGTACACTATCTATATTATAAACGATAAATCTGTCCATTCGTAATTCTGACATCTTCTTGACGTTAGAAACAGAAGAATCCTGGTAGCACTGCTGCCAGAAAAATGTAAGTAAATTCAGGATAGTATTTCCTAGAGTGTATATTATCTTTTTTAAGGCATTTTTTCTGCTGCTATAAAGTAAAACTGCTATAAATAATATATTTAAGACCAATAATTGTTCAGATTTACTCAATATAATTTGAATTTCGAAACTAACCTCATTCTAAAAAAATCATTTTTTTAGTACACATTTAAAAAATTAGTGCGTTTAAATGAAGTAGTACATTAAAAAAATGTATTTGGAGTTAAAGAATGTAATGTAATATATACATTTCAAAAATTAGATAGACATTGAGAGAAAAAAAAAAAAAAAAAGATGTTCTGGAGTAATATCGGCAGGATGGGTAATAACGCCAAGTGCTAATATTACGCATAATTATGAAATAATCTGGTAAATAGCACCTATGGGCTCTGCGCAGAAGGGCTGTTAGTCATATAAAATACAAACAACAAATTTATGTTAATTTGTTCCTTTTTCAGGTTTTAATGTTTTAAGAAGTAACTAAAATTATTGCTTGATCTAAAATTTGCGAGGTACGTTCTGTGATGTGAAGACTATATATTTACCAGGAGATACTTTGTTTACTATATTAATTTGTTTTGCATTTCAAAGCGTACTTCCAAAATGTACTTCCAAGACGTACTTCCGAAATGTTGTTTCCAAGATTTTGTATATCTTCGCGAGATTCTTTATAGTTTGAAATGAACTGCGCAGTAAGTATATCGGGGTAATATATTCATTTCTTGATGTTATTACCCCGGTTGATTCCTTACAGTGGCGGAACTACATCCGAAGGAGGTTTTTTTTTACTTTACGTATGAGAAAGCATTATTGTCATTGTTGAAATGGTCAGATTAAAGGGGGAGGGGTTGCATACCCATAAATGTTCTTTCTTTTTTAATACTAATGTAAAAATTATTTTAAGCTTTAATAAATAAAACGATATCAAAATGTTCTCGATATGAAAAATTCCAACATTTTCAAAGTCAGGTTTCTATTAAATTCCCACTCCACTTTCTCAACGTTCTGTTTTTCAAAATTTTAGAAATTTAACATTTAACGGAAAGTGACATGAATTGTAATGTAATTAATGTGAAGGGACTGTGAGATCACTAGATCAAAGATGAATAAAAGTCATGATTAACTCATAGGATGGTATTTGACACTAAACATTTTGTACAAGACGATTTTAATTAATATTCATCTATTTAAAAGTCTCTGGAAATAGTACGAAAGTTCCAAATAAAAAAAATGTGGTTGTGCTTGTGATTAAACTGAAAATTGCAAGTTAAACTTCAAAAATTACAAAAAGAAGTGGTCTTTGAGACTACTAACATTAGTTAAAGGTTAAAAGGCGATCAACTATTAAAACTCATAGAGTACTATTTCTGCACGTTTTGTACAGGATGAAGTCTATTTTCTTACGTCTATAATCTATATTCTTAAATTTGACCAAAAGAAAATCAGCGTTTAGTGAGATCGCTAACAGCAGTTAAAGGTTAATTTTGTTCCAAATATGGAGATAATGAAATATAACCACATGAATCATGTATAAAATTTAATAAGAAATCTCACAAGGATATTAATCACAGGAAAATCTTATTTACTTAATTAAAAATACAAATTTATTAAAGAATGTTTAATATAACACTGACATTTTAACTTTAGGTTTGCGCGAATCCGCATTAGTGTGGAGTTTACGGGTTAAAAAGAATTCAAAAGACTTTTATAAAAGTATTAACAAAAATATTTATTGCATATAATTCTAGTTATTTTAAATTTTCACATGATAAAAATATTACATTAAATTTGGTTAAAACCGTGCATTGTTTTTCATAATTATATTTAAGCGGGTCTTTTTAAACAAACAGAAGCTCAGGGTGTTATATACTCTATCTTCTTTCCCTATTCTCTTTTTCCTTTCACTTTCACAAAAAAAATAATGTTTTCTATCGCATGGAATGAATAAATGGAAACATAAATTATGATTTAGATAATCACAGTAAAAACCGTGTTATGTTTCTAATAATTTTATTTAATCAGTCCTTTTTAAGCAAAAAGAAGTTTTGGATCTGATATTTTTTTGCCTCCCCCCACTTCTTTTTCTTACACTTTCACAAAAATTTAACATTTTCCATTGCTTAGAAAACTTTTTGTCAACAATTTGTCACTTTCAAGGGCTGTAGATTTCGTATTTTTGAAAATGGGCAATCTATATGGGATTATTCCATCTTATTTTATAGATTTGCTTGCATGGTGTACGCCAAACATCATTGGTCATGAAATTACGCCATTACATTTTGTGAATAGATATCTGTTAAATTATTTTTTTTGCATAGATAATTAATAATTTGCTGTATCAAATCCTATATTTGTTTGTCCTATATTTTGTTTAGTTGATTTTTTTTTATTTCCCCCAATTTGTCAAGAAAACTGGATTGTTTTCAGTTACACTCACCAAAGTTGGATCGGATACTTATTTGTAAAAAGGGTGCATTAAGTTTAATTTCATCAAAAGAATGTCAGCTCTTTCTCATTGGGATTTTAATGGTTTATGAAGGCAAATGCTTAATCTGATCGAAATATGTTTAGAGTATTTTCAAAATTTAACTCAGTTGATGCCGTACGGCTCTGCTCGTCTGCATCATTTAATGGATATTTTTTGTAGCTTCATTTCGAAATAATTGAGTCTGATATTCTGATATATTTCTTGCAGCTTACATATAGACGCCAAAATATGAATATATATCTACGCCGATTAATGTTGTTCTGTGACGGTATTATCAAGAACATTGCACCAGATTGCAAAATCAGGTACAAGAAAATACAAAAGATATCATTTCGTATAATGTTACTGAAAATATATAGGACTAGCGAGCTACGCCCGCTAGCTGGGCCACTTTTTCCAAACGAACCTCGGTATTAAGCAGTATGTAATAAGCAAAAAAATTCGTTTAATAAGCAAGTCTTGGTGTTCGAATCCTCAAGCACAAAAAAAAGTAAATTAAATAGCTATGGTCCCGTTAAAATTATGTGATTTCGCACTGTGGGCCACGTGCACTTGAAAAAAAAGATTGTGAATCGGCGCTATGGTCGCTTCGCGCCCATAGTCCCGTTAAAAATAACTGGTTTTGCACGGTGGGTACTAAGCGCCCATAAGACATTTTTTCGTATTTTTTAGTTCATCAGAAGCAGATTTTTACGCAGATTCTGAATATGTAATCAGTTTTTTCTACTTTAAAAACTGTCTGCATGATGGTTTAAGAAAAAAACGCGCAAAAAAAAAAGTTTCGATAGTCCTGTTTTATTTCTAAGTTCAATATTTTAGCGAAAACTACGGTAAATATTCTACGGCAAGTCAAAAAAATTGATGCGGGAAAAGACGCAATTAGCGCCGGTAGAAATGGAGGTTTTCGGCTGTTTCTTCTTTTAGCCAAAAGGGAAAAATTCATTCCTTCACCGCAAGGTAGCGCAGTGTTCTGCTTCGGAGCACCGTTTCGGAATTGAGATAATTTTCGTTCCGATTCCCAAGGGGTTTTTAATTCATAACTTTTTTAATTTTGGTCCCACAGTCTCGAAAATGCCCGAAATGACTTCCCCGGAATTTTTCCAATCGAAAGACACCTCTCGCGACTTCCAACTCGCCCGCGTTGCGAACTGTAATCGGCTTCAAGCAGACAGACAGAGGCGCACGGATTTTATTAGTATAGACTACCGAGGTACGCCCGCTAGCTGGGCCACTTTTTCCAAACGAACCTCGGTATTAAGCAGCATATAATAAGCAAAAAAATTCATTAAATAAGCAACTCTTGGTGTTCGAATCCTCAAGCACAAAAAAAAGTAAATTAAAGAGTCATGGTCCCGTTAAAAATATGTGATTTCGCACTGTGGGCCACGTGCACTTGAAAAAAAAAAGATTGTGGATCGGAACTATGGTCGCTTCGCGCCCATAGTCCCGTTAAAAATATTTGGTTTTGCACGGTGGGCACTACGCACCCTTAAGACATTTTTCCGTATTTTTTAGTTCATCAGAAGCAGATTTTTACGCAGATTCTGAATATGTAATCAGTTTTTTTCTACTCTAAAAACTGTCTGCATGATGGTTTAAGAAAAAAACGCGCAAAAAAAAAAGTTTCGATAGTCCTGTTTTATTTCTAAGTTCAATATTTTAGCGAAAACTACGGTAAATATTCTACGGCAAGTCAAAAAAATTGATGCGGGAAAAGACGCAATTAGCGCCGGTAGAAATGGAGGTTTTCGGCTGTTTCTTCTTTTAGCCAAAAGGGAAAAATTCATTCCTTCACCGCAAGGTAGCGCAGTGTTCTGCTTCGGAGCACCGTTTCGGAATTGAGATAATTTTCGTTCCGATTCCCAAGGGGTTTTTAATTCATAACTTTTTTAATTTTGGTCCCACAGTCTCGAAAATGCCCGAAATGACTTTCCCGGAATTTTTCCAATCGAAAGACACCTCTCGCGACTTCCAACTCGCCCGCGTTGCGAACTGTAATCGGCTTCAAGCAGACAGACAGAGGCGCACGGATTTTATTAGTATAGACTAGCGAGGTACGCCCGCTAGCTGGGCCACTTTTTCCAAACGAACCTCGGTATTAAGCAGCATATAATAAGCAAAAAAATTCATTAAATAAGCAACTCTTGGTGTTCGAATCCTCAAGCACAAAAAAAAGTAAATTAAAGAGTCATGGTACCGTTAAAAATATGTGATTTCGCACTGTGGGCCACGTGCACTTGAAAAAAAAAAGATTGTGGATCGGAACTATGGTCGCTTCGCGCCCATAGTCCCGTTAAAAATATTTGGTTTTGCACGGTGGGCACTACGCACTCTTAAGACATTTTTCCGTATTTTTTAGTTCATCAGAAGCAGATTTTTACGCAGATTCTGAATATGTAATCAGTTTTTTTCTACTTTAAAAACTGTCTGCATGATGGTTTAAGAAAAAAACGCGCAAAAAAAAAAGTTTCGATAGTCCTGTTTTATTTCTAAGTTCAATATTTTAGCGAAAACTACGGTAAATATTCTACGGCAAGTCAAAAAAATTGATGCGGGAAAAGACGCAATTAGCGCCGGTAGAAATGGAGGTTTTCGGCTGTTTCTTCTTTTAGCCAAAAGGGAAAAATTCATTCCTTCACCGCAAGGTAGCGCAGTGTTCTGCTTCGGAGCACCGTTTCGGAATTGAGATAATTTTCGTTCCGATTCCCAAGGGGTTTTTAATTCATAACTTTTTTAATTTTGGTCCCACAGTCTCGAAAATGCCCGAAATGACTTCCCCGGAATTTTTCCAATCGAAAGACACCTCTCGCGACTTCCAACTCGCCCGCGTTGCGAACTGTAATCGGCTTCAAGCAGACAGACAGAGGCGCACGGATTTTATTAGTATAGACTAGCGAGGTACGCCCGCTAGCTGGGCCACTTTTTCCAAACGAACCTCGGTATTAAGCAGCATATAATAAGCAAAAAAATTCATTAAATAAGCAACTCTTGGTGTTCGAATCCTCAAGCACAAAAAAAAGTAAATTAAAGAGTCATGGTCCCGTTAAAAATATGTGATTTCGCACTGTGGGCCACGTGCACTTGAAAAAAAAAAAAGATTGTGGATCGGAACTATGGTCGCTTCGCGCCCATAGTCCCGTTAAAAATATTTGGTTTTGCACGGTGGGCACTACACACAATTAAGACATTTTTCCGTATTTTTTAGTTCATCAGAAGCAGATTTTTACGCAGATTCTGAATATGTAATCAGTTTTTTTCTACTTTAAAAACTGTCTGCATGATGGTTTAAGAAAAAGCGCGCAAAAAAAAAACGCAATTAGCGCCGATAGAAAAAGAGATTTTCGGCTGTTTCTTCTTTTAGCCAAAGGGGAAAAGTGCAGGTTCTTCACCGCAAGGTAGCGCAGTGTTCTGCCTCGGAGCTCCGTTTGAGCGCCGTTTGGTATTTGGGACATTTTTCGTTCCGATTCCCAAGGGGTTTTTAATTCATAACTTTTTTAATTTTGGTCCCACGGTCTCGAAAATGCCCGAAATGACTTCCCCGGAATATTTCCAATCGAAAGACACCTCTCGCGACTTCCAACTCGCCCGCGTTGCGAACTGTAATCGGCTTCAAGCAGACAGACAGAGGCGCACGGATTTTATTAGTATAGACTAGCGAGCTACGCCCGCTAGCTGGGCCACTTTTTCAAAACGAACCTTGGTATTAAGCAGTATATAATAAGCAAAAAAATTCATTAAATAAGCAAGTCTTGGTGCTCGAATCCTCAAGCACAAAAAAAAGTAAATTAAAGAGCCATGGTCCCGTTAAAAATATGTGATTTCGCACTGTGGGCCACGTGCACTTATAAAAAAAAAGATTGTGGATCGGAACTATGGTCGCTTCGCGTCCATAGTCCCGTTAAAAATATTTGGTTTTGCACGGTGGGCACTACGCGCCCTTAAAACATTTTTCCGTATTTTTTAGTTCATCAGAAGCAGATTTTTACGCAGATTCTGAATATGTAATCAGTTTTTTCTACTTTAAAAACTGTCTGCATGATGGTCTAAGAAAAAACGCGCAAAAAAAACGCAATTAGCACCGGTAGAAAAAGCGGTTTTCGGCTGTTTCTTCTTTTACCCAAAGGGGAAAAGTTCAGGTTCTTCACCGCAAGGTGGCGCAGTGTTCTGCCTCGGAGCTCCGTTTGAGCACTGTTTGGGATTTGAGACATTTTTCGTTCCGATTCCCAAGGGGTTTTTAATTCATAACTTTTTTAATTTTGGTCCCACGGTCTCGAAAATGCCCGAAATGACTTCCCCGGAATATTTCCAATCGAAAGACACCTCTCGCGACTTCCAACTCGCCCGCGTTGCGAACTGTAATCGGCTTCAAGCAGACAGAGGCGCACGGATTTTATTAGTATAGATGATTGCCATTCACAGTAAAATAGAAACGAGAATATACATTCATTAGCAGAAACATGACAAATCTTTTGAAGGGTTTGCTGCCTAAGATGAGTTTTGTAGATTAGGTGGAGAAAGCGCTCGAAGCTTCCTCCCCGAGCATTAAAATCTCTCTCTGAATCTTTCGAGTTTTATGCATACTAACAACCGGAATTAAAACTTGATTTGAGATTCAATTTCATATGCTACAGAATTGCAGAATAAAATCAAGCATTTTTTATTTATTTATTTATTTATTTTGAAAATCTTTACACTCACTAAAAGTGTTAGTGTAAATGAATATTACATTATTTGAATTATTATCATTATTTTTTTTAATATCTCCAAATGGTTAGAAAGTTTTTATAACTTGATTATCGGTAAAAATGTTTAGAAAAAAATAATTTTAGATTTTAATTTTTTTGGATTACCAGTTTAGGCTTTACTTTCAATTTAAAATCTCCGAAATCACATCAGAAATCTAAAAGAATAATTTTCATCAGTGTTTTTATCATATATCAGTGATAGTAACTTAATCAGCCAGATTTTCTATCAAAATTTCCCACGTCATTTTGATATTCCCTCTCATAAATTGGCCGGTGCTACCCTCTGTCCGGGAAGATTTTTAACTAAATTAATATCTATATACAGAGTGGTTCAAATTAAAGTATCCCTGTTTGCGACATCCTAGTGAGAGAAGCAGTGGATGAAACGTCTTTATATTTGTAAGATATACATATCAGACCATGGGAAATTGAACGGTACAAAAAAAAAATTTTAGTTCAAACAAAGGCTACCAGGGGATAATAAGGCGCTACGATCGGTTTAAGATAAGAAAAAATGCAACATGATCAAGGATGTTGGTGCCAAATACTTGATTCCCACCAATAATTTTTAATAGTATTATTCGTTTAGGTTTTATTAGTACAGCAGAGTCTCTATATAACGAAATCCACCGTTCCAGTAAAAAATTCGTTATATAGAGAAATTCGATGTATAGAGAATAATGTTGAAAATCGTATTTAATGTGTGAAATTTCAACAAATATTTTTGATCTTTTGAATTAAGAATTTCAAGTGTTTAAAAGTAAATATTAACCTAACATTTTATTTCTTAATTATTTAACCCTTTAACGTTCATTGGTTTTGCCACGAAACCGCAAAATTTTAATTCCGATATGCAACACTGACACCGGTACTTTTATCTAGAAATATCCCTTTTATTTTGTATGTGAAAAATCACGTTTTCTTATTTAGAAATATATTTGTTCTTAATTACCGGTGTCATTCATTTATTTCGACATCTTAGCAATGAAAATGCTATGATCGTTAAAGGGTTAAGAGTTTCAAAAAAGAGAACAGACATTTATTTGAAAGCTTATTGAAAATCAAATAAGGAAGACTTGCATTAATTTCAGACGAAGAAATCTGTAATTTTTTGTTTGTTTTTTTATTTTAAAATTGTTACGCTCTCAAAAAAATGTTCAAATTTTACCAATTAATGAAAAATTTTAGTTAACATTTTCCTCCATTTGAAGGCCTCTCTTATGTGCCTCTCATTGATTCCTCTTTTACATGTGTATCGATCCAATTGACACTGTTTTGAGAAAGATGAGGAAAGGTGTGTGGGAGGTGGGATGAATTCGTTGAATTTAAAGAACACTGAAAGAAGTAATATTTAAAAAAACTCAGCACTGACGATAAATAAAAAATAAGTGATGGAAAATTGATTCCATATGATATCGAAGCTTTTTAAAATTGTTTTTTATGGCCAATTTATGGAAAAATTACTTATATGGAGATAGATATTTCGCTATATAGAGACTGTTTTTAATATAATCATGCGTAAAGGCGACCGTTCCTACTAAGAATTCGTTATATAGAGAAATTCGATGTATGGAGTTTTGTTGTAGAAAGACTTGACTGTATATGCTGCGATTAATTTTATTAGTGTTTTTATTAGGCGAAGAATACTAAAAACTTAGCGGTGGGAGTTTTAAATTTTATTTCATTTTTCTTATTTTAAACCGATTGCAGCGCCTTTTTATCCGCTGATGGCCTTTATTTGTACTAAAAAATTTTATTGCGTCAATAAGTTTCCCATGGTCTGATATGTATACGCTCCAAATATAAAATTGTTTCATCCATTGCTTCTCTTTCTAGTGCGTCTCACACAGGGATATTTTAATTTGTACCAGCCTGTAGTAACCCCCCTCTCTTTTTTAAGCTTTCTAACATATACAAAATAATACATTTTTCTTGGAAAATATGTAGTCAAAGTAAACAACTAAGAGCTTTTGAAAGATTTTTCTTATATCATTAAAAAATAAAGTAATTAAAATATTATTAATTTTGTATTTCCACTTAGAAAAAGATGTTTTTCCTTCAAGTGTTCACTCTTGAGCAGCGAAAGACAGTTTTACAACGTAACTCCATAATCTTATTGTAATTCCATAGAAAATGCAAAAACTTTCTTTTTCTAATCATATTTAGTCATATTGTATGGTTTTCCCAGAAAATCTAGATGCATAATAGTAAAGGAAATCATTTTATACTCGATCCTCCATCTCGATTTTTTGCAAAATAATGCATTCTGCATTAAAAAAAAGTGTTTACGTGCTTAAAGTATTTATTCTAAAACAGTAATATTTATAAACGTTAAATTACTTTATATTTCAGAAGTGACATTAATCACCTTAACTGTTTATTTTAAAACTATAATATTTATAAACGATAAATCGATCCATAATTCAAAAGTGACATTAATTAAATTCATTTAATATCATTGTTTATATAAAGCAATTCATAAGTAGATGATTGCACATGATTGCGAAATCATTTTTGTATATTACTTCAAGACAATATTTTACTGTGAACGAACTGACTTCAGTTTATCTTATGTTTTTGTAAAGCACACACGGTGCTTATTTTTCTTTTCTGTTTTCGCATACTTGGATAATATGTTAATCCAGTAACCGCAGCAGGAAACTAAATTCCTGTATCTTGTGTTGTCAAATTATTAAATGTGCTTTAGGTGATCAATATAATACAAAAAGATAAATCAGTGTTAATTTATTTACAATTAAAAACACCAAAAAACTGCTTCGTGAATCTCGGACATTAACAAAAAGATTTAGGACATAATAGTGCGAGCGATTAGCATTGCAGCGAGTAGCAGTTAACACAAAAATACTGTACATCTATTATATCTTCCTAGAGTTAAACAGCAATTAGGATTTCTTCAGAGGCTCTAGGAATTAGTACCTCCTCTTCATATTATGAAGAGAAATAGACCGTTAACATTACGAAATTGGCGAATCGGAACAAGGCTTGATTTCCCTATGCATTAAAATGGTGTTTAAGAAAGTTTATTTCAGCCATTTTAAAGTAATTTAAATCTTCTTGTTCGAACGAGTTGTTAAAAATTGTCCAAATTTCCTTTTACCCACGGAGCTCAGTTTCCCCCTCAAAAGGGAGAAATTTTCCACGAGTTAACATTACTTGTTATGTAATTACATAACGTCTGTCATTAAATAAATAAAACAATATTACAAAAAATTTCTGGTGTGAATGTTAAATTTCAGCTTTAAAAAAAAGAGGCAACATTTGGCAAACCAGTAAGATATCCTGACGAATGATCATCATTTCTCAATCAAACTAAATTTTGCAGAATTCTCGAATGATTAAAAATATTTCATGACTTAGAAACCGGAAAAATATTTCAGGAAAATTAATTTATAAATTTATAATTTTATAAGCATAATCTTCTGAAGGATAGTAAATTCTCAATCAAGATATCTAGCTTTGCCTCTGTGGTTTAGTTAGTATTATCGAACTCATAAAGCATTCTAATATAATTCTTATGTCACATTTTTAGCAGTAGGCTGTAACCAGGATTTATGGCCTTGCTTTTTTAACTTTTGAGAATATTCTAGAAAAGTGCTGATGTCATGGGTTTATCAGTCTCTCTGCGATGTTGCGTGTAAATTTTTAATTTGCCCATTCTTTGAATATTAAGGCAATTCTGTCATTTTCTTCAATTTTAAATATTTATTTATATTATTCTAAATGCATTGCTGTCAACCTGTACTGATTTTTATCATCCCTAAAAATTTTATTGAAGACCATAGCTAATTGAAACCCCTGAATTCAAGCACTTTCAGCGTTTAAATAATTTAAAAATTTTCATTAAATTTTAGTGGTAGGAGAAATCCGTACAGGCGACTGCTATGTAAATGTTACTAAGCATCATTATAAATCATCATTATAGATGTCCATCATTATAAACCTTTGCCGTTGAAAAAAAAAATAAAGAAAAGAAAAGGCTGTAGAACTACTTTAAAAATCGGTAGATCGAGTTACAGTTTTCAAATATTTCGGAAGATCATGATGTCGTTGTTATAATGGAAATTTATGTCATATAAAAATACATATTTTCCTTCAATCTAATGGTGTAAAATTCGAAGTCATGAGATATTTAGAAGCAAATGAATAGCGATTACAGCACATAACGTTGACACCGTTGCTATGATGATAGCTTTAATGATGAAGATGAGTTTGTTTTATAATACAGATTTTCTGTGTATGATAAGTTTCCTTTTTAGGATTAGTTTGAAGAGTGAAAAAAATACTAACAGACTTCTGATATAATCTTCTGAGCAGGAAAGAAAACGTTTGAGGAAACTTTAACAAAGCAATGTAGCTGAAACGAAAATTCATTACAAGCATTTTTAAAGACATGATCTTATTTCCATTCTATTTTAAATTTGATTTTCAAATAATGCAAGACAAAAATGTAGAAATATATAGTATAAATATAAATTATAAATAAAATGTGTTTCTAAGTATAACGTTCAGTACAATTGAAATTCATTTTGTCATAAGACGACGTTTGCCTATTAAAAATAAATTTAGTTTCTAAATATTAAATAGAAACACTAAACTTTTAATGCCTGCTTAAACTTTCCATGCCAAAAAAATTTGAAAATCAAATACATCAAGGCTGTATTTAAAACACCTCTTTATATATTGTACTACACGGTGTATTTCTTTCAAGTTTTGTGCAGATTCTAGTTAATAAAATGGGAAAAAAATAAACAGAAAATTACTTCATGAACCACAGATAGATAACGATCCACAATTGTTCATTCACTGAAAAGATGCATTGCTGCAAATTTAATTTTGAAAGCAGGTGCTGACACCCGGTCTGTTGCTAAAATGTCTTGTAAATTTGTGAGTGATTGGGAAAGGAAAATTTAAGTGTTAACCCATTAGTGCCTAGCCTGCTTATAAAAAAAGGCAATAAAGCATTTTTCACACCAGTAAATACAAAGATAAATAAGCACTATATTTCACGACACAAATTCCTCGAAAAATTAAGATAAAAGTTATTCGTCTTTTAAAAGTGGTGGAAAACCCAAAATTTCATTTTTAATGAAGAAAATAATTTGGGCATTAATGAGTTAAGAGTTACATGAAATTTTAAAATAAAATTAAAAAAATAAGAAAATGATATAAAATATTAAGAATTTAATATTAATTAACAGTCGAGGTAGTAATTTATAGCAGCCTTTTAATACTTGATAAAGAGAAATTTTGTGCAAAAATAGTGTTATCTATATTCAAGTATTTACCATCAAATAAGTAAATAAAAGAAAGTTCCTCAGAAAAAGTTGGACTAATTAGATACGACGTATCTCCACAATCAAAATTGGTTTTCCCGAATATGTCCGTATTTTTTCGTTACTGAATTATCTATAAAAATAAAGCTCATAACAGTGAGCGATCAAAATAAAATACAAAATATTTTAACTTCAATTGAAGTAAAAAAAGTTGTAACTAACATTGATGTTTACTTCAACTGTTGTTTCGCTACTTGAAATGCGTTATTTCTCATCATCAATCACATTGCATGAAAAAGTTAATTATCTAAATAATTTGAAGTCTACTGAAATAATGCCTTTTTATACTGCAGCAGATCTTGTAGAAACAAAATTCTGTAATTCATAGTCATCGAAACTCTGAAAAGTTTTAATAAAGTGAAACAATAACTAAACATAAATATTGATATTAATTATCAGTTTTCTTAGTTTTAATTTAATTTAATTTATTTTTTATTTATTTTGTTTTGTAATGGAAACACAAAATGAATCTTTAGAGTGACATGTTACGTAATTTTTAATTAATTAAAAAAAAACACAATTCTAAAATGCAACATTAGAATTACTGTTTAAAACTGAATCAAATATTTTGCCATTTAATGGCACAAAATCTAATACTGCAATAAAAAATGTTGCTGAGTTTAATTTTCAAATTTTTTTTTTCCATCAAAGACTATCAAACTCATTTGTATACTACTGAAAACATACCTATTTCTATTATATCATATGCTGTCGAAAACAAAGTTCGTTTCGAAATTCATAAGCACTGAAACCGTAAAAGATTTAAAAAAAAAGAAACACTAACTGTAAGAATTTATTTATTCTAATTATCAGTTTTCTTAAAATTCATTTTATATAACAAAAAAATAAAACACAGACGTTTAAAAGTAAAAGTTACGTAATTTAATAACTAATTGAGAGAACAGTACAGTTGCAAAATGTAATATAAGAATTGCTGTTTAACATCTAATCAAAGAAACTATTATTCTACGACAAAGAAACTCAAATATTGACGTTAGACATGCATCTTGGATTGATTTTTAATTAGTTTTAAAAACTTATATAGAAAGTAAAATTGAATATGCCTTTCTTTCGAATACACTTAGCTAAATCAATATCATTGAAATTCTATTCGCAACTTATTTCCTCCACTGTGTTCACGTATTTCAGGAACTAATATGGTTTGACTAAAGTTTAAGGTTTCTAATTAAAAAAGGACATTTTACGGAAAATAGACAAAAAAAGGGCATTGGTAAATTTATCCAACTTTATTGAAATTTAACTGTTGATTTTTTAAAATGTAATTGCAATCTTAGAAGACAATAAAATGCTGATTATGTGAGAATTACTCGTACGGCATTAACATTTAAGGAAATAAATACTTTTCAGTTGTCATTTAAGGGATCAGGTGCTTTTTAAAATATCACAGACGGAAACTTTTATTGATTTCGAACATTTTAAAAGGAGCTCCATCCAAAAGCTCTATTTAAATCGAAAGTTATGTGTAAAACAGTTAAAGCTCTATTTATATGACTCAGGAATAATTAGATCTTTAACACATTCGCTGCCAATCAAGCGCCAGCGCGTAATATGGTACAAACTTTAAGGGGCCTGTCACGCGCCAGCGCGTGATGTGGGGTGATGTCCGATAGCCAGTCACGCGCTGGTGCGGAAATTTTTTCACTGATCCTTTGTCATAGAAGGTAAATCGGCTTCTCGAAAAAACCCACTTCTACAGTGCAGCACTAACTATCATCACATCTTCACGTAAGCGGCAGCGAACGTTTTAAAGTCATATTACTAAAATCAGGACTTTGGTTAGGGTGCAAGTGATATTTAAGAAATGGCTGGTTAAAATTTACTGAATTTTGACTGCAAGTATTAATCTTGTGGATGCACAAAATGATTTCCTAGATTAGGGTAGATTAGTAATTATCTACTTTTACACTTTCGAACTCCTAAATTTATTACATTCTTTAAATTCATTTTTATTTTTTGCCGAAATATTATCAAATATTGCTATTCTTTCTGTATTACTCTTTTTTAGGTGCGTTCGTAATTATGTAAATACGTAGCACCTATTGTGGTCATTCAGTAAGTCCGTCTGTCTGTCCGCATATAACAACGCAAAAACTACCCAACCGAATCGTTTGAAATTTAAAATACATAAATATTACATTATTTTGTCGAGTCATTTCAAATTTTATGAAAATCGGATGCATAGATCAATTACAGGGGCAATCAAAAGTATTCCATTACATTACGGTCAATGGGGGAAAAGTTTCAAATGCATTTTAATCGTTTGAAATTTAAAATACAAAATGATTACATAATTTTGTTGAGTTATTTCCAATTTTTTGATAATCGGGTGCATAGATCAATTACAGGGGCAATCAAAAGTATTCAATTACATTATGATCAATAGGGAAAAAGTTTCAAATGTATTTTATACGTTTGAAATTTAAAATGCATAATTATTACATAATTTTGTCGAGTTATTTCACATTTTATGAAAATCAGATGCATAGATCACTTACAGGGACAATCAAAAGTATTCCGTTACATTACGGTCAATGGGGAAAAATGTTTCAAATGCGTTTTAATGCACATTCCAACACTCATTCGAACTTAATAAAATTTATTTAAAACTATAAAGTACATATTATAATATACATTTTACATAATTTGTGGTGCAAAGAACATTTGTTATATATTTACAAGGGCACACAAAGGTATTCCATTACATAATGGTATAGAGAGAACATTGTTTGATGAGCGTTTTAATTGTAATTCACTATTTACAATTTTATGAGATTCATATATGAGAGTAATATTTTTAAAACTTCATTATCGTACGAACGCACCTCATTTGCTACGTTTCACGTGCAATTTCCAACTTGTTTAATCTTATACTTGTCTATTTATAAGATACTTAACACGAAACTGACAATAAAAGATAGCGCATGTTTAAGCTTCATTTGGCATTTCATAAAAACTAAATTTAGCGTAATAATAACGTTTTCTTTATCCAATGTAGCTAACACAAAACCCTTGTTAAAATTTTAAACTTTGCATGTGTTAAAGAAGCTTGTGTAGAAAGGTGTGAGTGTAGTTTTTGTTGTATTTGATATCTGCTATATCTTTTACTGCATTCACCGGTGTCTCGTGCTGGACATTCTATAAAAATAAAGGTTCTCTGTTATGCAGTATGGCTAAACTTGTTGTTTCTGGTTGCAGTTATACCTGATGTATTTCGTATTATATTCACCGTTGCATAGTGATGTTTGTTTATAAAATACATATTTCACATTTGAAAAAGAATCGTCAATTTTATAACTGGTGATTTTGAGAATGTGATCGTTTGAGTGAAGGAAACTTGTGTGTCAAAATATTAAAACGATTTTTACCCCTTTTATAAAATATAATGATCAATTCTCGCATATTTTTTAACTTTATAAATAAAAGTATGTTGATTTCACAAGTGAAAGGATGGCTATATTGAAACTGAGCTGCAGTATGTGTTTTAAAAAATGTGTCAAATTTTATGTTTTAAATGTAAAAAAAAAATACATATATAAATTAAAATAAAAATTTGTGTACAATGTATCTACTGTGATATCTTAAATTTATAACAGATACATACTAAAAGAAAATATGTTACTGTGTGAAATACAAGAATAAAATCCACAGATATTTTTTTTCTCAAAATTCTTTAGTTTGCTTTTTAAATAAACGTACGGTGATATTATTAGTCTACTTTTGTACTTTAAATTGTACATAACATATAGTTGCTTTTTCCTTAAAATACTTTTAAAACTACGTTTTCTAGAAACAGAATAAAAAGAAGCCTCTAAAGTTTACGCCCAAGAAGGAAAAATAAACAAACTGATTGAAACAAATTGGAAATGGCTAAATGAAGTAACACTGCCCAGTTTAATTTATTTTAGTCTGGACATTATGTTTACAGAAACAGCGTCACGGAGGCGAATCTTGTTACACTGGACATGATGGGAAACGTATTTTGTGGATAAATTAGCACAATCATTATTTGTTATTTAATCGAATATTTTTGTCGACATGAATAGTTCACAAATGATTTATATGATGTTCTAAATATAGAACAATTATGTTTTAAGGGGGCTCAGGGGTTGAAAACTTTTCAAAAAATCAATTTTTTTATGATCTAGTTTGATTATTCAATTAATTCTTAACTCAATGCAAAAAACGGCATAAAAATATTTGCATTTTTAATGGAGTTATAAGCATTTATGTATCAGCACTTTCATAGCCGCACCCATATAATTTCAACTCGCGTTTTCTCAAAACTTGATTTTTGACGACTAACACCAAATTAAAAAAAAAAAACTATTTGATGGAATAGCTTTTTTTTTTTTTTTTTTTTTTTGCATGCATATAACATCATAACCTAGATTATGAATTAATATAGTTTAGATAGTTTAATATTTTGTGTATTTTTAATGAAAAAAAAGGTTGTATTTTTTAGGGGGTTTTAAAATTTTTAAGTTTGAGAGTTTTTTTAATAATTTTTTGTCATATCCTTATTGTTATATCCTTAATTCATTCTATAGAGTAAAGTTTCCTGAGCATTTTAAAGCCAAAATTAGGTTCTTAAGTCAATTCAACGTTAAGATATCTTGGTGTTGGTGATATAACACACATTTTTTTTTTTTCGAAAATTGTGTTACACAACTTTTGCTATATTTCTTATTATATTGCATTGAAGTACTTAATTTTTAATTTTTATAAGACTACAAACATACCTTTAAAATATCAGAAAGTTTAAATTAATTACACTGAATACTTCTGTTTTTATATGGACTCGAAGCGAGAACTCTATTTACATGTTTTTGCCGTATCGATCAACCCCTGAGCCCCCTTAAATAGTTTAATAGTTTACACTTAAAAGGGAATTTCTTTCTTTTCATTTCGTTCCTTACTGAAAAAAAAACATAAGTTCTGGAAAAGACTTTTATTAATTAAAATACTTCTATTTTTTAACACTTTCCAAAATAGTTGAAAAGAGTTTATGATTTCCGATTTGTCTGTCGTTCCGTCTGTCTGTCCGTTCTTGAACTCGCGTAAATATAGACAGATCACCAATAAATTGATATATGTTATTCAATTCACAATTCCACGATCGGTATTGAAGATGAATCATGTAGCAGTGGCAGTTCCTTCTCAGGGACAATCACAAGAATTTCATCACTTCACGGCGTATGAGGGAAAATCATTTTAAGGGGTTTTCAAAAATGTCTCACCATTACAAACTCATGACAATTTGTACATAGCTCTGGAAATGCACAACAAAATGCTTACTATAGGATAGATTATGGATAGCATTCGTCGTTCATTTACAGAAACTCTCAAAACAAAGTCATTACCTTACGACTTATGGGGGAAAATGTTTACTGTTTATTTTATTTTTGTTGCGTTTTGGAATTGATATATTTATCTAGGGTTCACAGCAAGATATTTACTATAGAATAAGATCTACTTAGTATTCACCTTTTATATACAGTGGCCCAAAGAAAAATTTAATTATAAGACTCTCTATGAGGAAGAATTGCTGGAAGTAGAAGATTTTGTATTCACTTATTTGTTTTTAGACCATTTTTTTAAATATTTCTCAATGTATTTAAATTCTTCAGATTATATACGGGGAAGCATAAAACATCTAAAATAATCATTTCACTCAAAACATTTCATTTATGGATGAGAGTTGCTGACGGAAATCTTTCAACTATGATTTGCATTTTCTCATTAAATTTTAGCATACTACGTATTATGTAATAAATGTATAGTACATACACAGGTCTTTAAAAAATAGACTTTTTGTTCGTCTCTTGACGTTAATTGATAAAATTACACTTTAAAATGTTTTAAGTGATTTATAAATTCATTTTAAGGCAAACTTTTTCACTTTATAATAATGTATTCGAAGTTCTATTATAAAAATTTATTAAAAGTTTTATTACGGTATTTTAAATGTTTTGGAAAGTGTTTCATAATATATAATTAAAGTATGATTTTACGTTTTTACTATTTCTCTTTGATTAGCCTAACTTCGAATTATCCATTGTAAATATTTTATTCGTTAGAAAAATTTTTCTAATCAGATCAGATTATAATCAGATCAGATTATAGTCAATATTCAAATCAGATCAGATTATAGTCAAATCTATAATCTGATTTAGCTATATTGTTAGCTAAATCAGATTAGCTAACAATATAGCTAATCTGATATTTATTTTTCTTGACCCTTGTTTCTTTTTGAAAGATATTTCAGTAAACTAAATTAAATTTATCGATTTTTAAAAAGTCTAAGGAGATAAAAATATTTCATTTTTTTTAATTTCTAATTTAACAAAAGCTCCTTCATATTTTTAGCTATTTTATAATATAGCAATGTGATCATTTTTAAGTTGAGATACTATTTCAGACATAAAAAACGTGATTTTCTTTAAAAAGGTCCCTTCTTTATTGTTTTTCTTTAAAATCTATAATTCATTTCCAGAAAATCTATATCTTTCACAGGTAACCAAAAAACCATGAAATTAATTCTTCACTACAGCAGAAATGTGAAAAGCGAAGAAAAAATTAATTTTAAAAGCTCCATTCTTCACAAAAAAGATATTTCAAAAAGAATATTTTTTTATTATGCTTTATCTTTTTGCCGATTTGTAAAGTTTATCATACTTTGAAAAAATCCAAAGAAGGCTATCGATAGTTTTGATTTCGTAAATGAAATTATCTTATCGATATACATATGCACAGAAAAGGAAAAAAAATGATCACTGTTATCAGGTTGAAAGAGAAAAAATAACCATTCCTCAGTTTTATCTGTAACTTTTCGGATTTACATAAAGCACATTGATTTTACAAATATTTGTCCAGCTAATATAAAAAACATTTAAAATATTTTTCTTGTGTATTTAACGATGTGTATAAAATTTGGAAATATTTGTTTAGCTAACAGATTTAGTTAAAAGTTTCTTTACTGGAAAGTAAGGTAACAGATAATGTTCTTTAAGTTATTTAGAAAGCAAAAGTTCCTTCTTATATATAATTTAACATGAAATACTATAAAAAAAATCTGTATTTTATAAAATTAGCTCAGCTGCCAGCACAAATGATGCAAAATTTATAAGTTGCTGTCTTTAAAAGTCTTTAGAATTTCTGGACCGTGGAGAAAATCGCGTTGCCATTGGCTGTGTGATGCATATGACACAAAATATACAATGTTTACTTTAATTGTGTCTTTAATCTAATTTACATACATCTTTAATTCAATTCGATTTTATGTCGTAGTTGCATGAAAAATGAGAAAATAAAGACCATAAAAAATCATTGTATGAGCTAAAAAGGGTGCTGGCACCCCGGCTTCTTACACAGCTGCTGTACATTTGCAAGATTAATTTATAGCTGGCTTTCTTCGAGAGTGATGCAAATCTTCTAAAGTATAGGAAAATTTCTATACTTTAAACAATAGAAAAAATTCTATTTTTTTTTTTTTTTCATTTGTTGCTTGGATTCGATTTTAAAATACTAGTGCTTGTCAATATATATCATAAAGATCAGAAAAACTCAGAGCATTTTGTTTTACAGTGAAAATAAGTTATATATATATATATATATATATTTCCCATTCAAATCCAAGTGAAAATATGGAAAGGAAAATTTTCACATAATAAAAGTTTTGCAAGAATCTCGCTTTTGCTTATTTCCTCTTACTTCAATGGTGAACCTATTTTACGGATACCTAATGTGTTACACAGAAAAACGAATCGGACACATGAGCAACTACATGAGCATAGAAATAGTACTACTTACTTGCTCTTCCTATAGAGGTCATTTTTGACGCATTTTATTAGATCAAGGGTTATCTGACCCCTTAAGCGTATATAAGTCTTAATTAAATTACAGCTAATTAGTAGCGTGTTAACAAAAATAGTAGGTAAAATACATGGCTCTATAAGAGTATTCAAGTATCATTCCATTTATTGGTATAATCTTCTGGAAATGAAATTTTAATTTGTCATGCGTTTTTTAACATTGGAAGAAAGTTATTAAGTGTTTGTGAATTATGTTTCTCTGTCCATCTGATCGTCTGTCTGTCTTTCCAAACTCGAACTGGTATTAATATAGTCGGATTGATCTGGAATTGTTACGTGTTATTGGGATTTACTATGTCATGTTCGGTACAGAAAATAAAGTGCGTAAAGCTTATTGTTTATTTAAAGAGATACTCAAAAGAATTCTATTACATTATGGTACATGGGGAAATTTCGTAAATATGACAATTATGTTGCACCTATATTCGTCGTCTGGTCCATCCATATGTTTGTTTGTCAGTCCACATATAATAGCGCAAAAAGTACCAAGCGAAGTTATTTGAAATTAAATATATAAAATCGTTGCAAAATTTTGGTAAATTATTTCAAATTTTATAAAAATCCTGTCACTACTTAATATTTTTTTCCCAATCTATCAAATTATATCAATCGTAAATAATTCAGTCATATCTCATGATAGGTATTGATTCTAGTTGCCATAGTCATTATGCCTCATTTAAGAGGCATTATTATTATTTCTATATTACTGAAATTAATATATAAAATCCTTATAAATTTTGTATTCATGCATTTTGTATGAGTTACCTGCAGAGCCTCTTACACCAAAATCTATATATTTTTAAAATTTCATTATTGTGGGAAGGCATCGTATTTGTTTGGTTTGAAGTACAATTTCCGACTGGTTTATTCCTATATATATTTATGTTACCTGAAAAATTTCAATTGCTGTTTTGGGGCTGAGCAAAATTAACGTTATCAACTTTTTCGTAATTTTGGACCTCTTCCCCCCCCCCTTTCGATATCTCACGTTATCATCCCTCGAACCCCCTCCCCCCCCCTGAAAATATTGTTATCGAAGTGAATATATCTTTTTAAATTTTAGAATTAAGTTCTTTTGTTTGGAAAAATATACAAAAATAGGTTAAATATATTTTTCACATACTTTATTGATTGAAATGAAAAGAAGTCAATAAAATATCGCATTACTCAAGTAACGCTTTAAAGAAATAGTTACAATTTAAAAGTATTTTATAAAAGCTTTTTGTTACATAATACATTCAACAGTAATACAGTCTTGTTACGCTTACCACGTATGTAGATTTTTTTTTAATAAAACAGGTGGACAACATTCTTTCTATTTTATTTATTAGTAATCACAAGCTTCATTTCAAATATACTTCACATAGGGTTTCTAAACTACGATTATGTATGCATACACATATGAAGATGAATAGGAATGTCAAATGTTGGGTTATACCATATTTTAGAATAACTCAGTTTAAAGTCGTCCATATACAACGACATTATTTCATGATGGATAAACAATTCCGAAAATATCCAACAAAATAAACTCATTAATGTTTATATTTATATATATTGTACTTGTTTTCTGGTCACAATTACAAAGCATATTTACTAAACGTTTAATTTTTTTGTAGAAATATTTCATTATCAGTATGTTTTTCGTAAATTATTTCAGATGTAGTTCAAATTTGTTTACGATTTGTGAATGTGTTGAAATGTGGTTACGTTTGTCCACCGTTTGTCTGTGTTTTAATTCGCTTAAATATGAAATCCTGTGGAATTGGTGTTTTTTATTAAACATTATATGTCATAATTTGAAATGAATATGAAACGGCCAGCATTTTACATTCATTTACAAGGGCAATAAAAAGTATTATGTTATTATGTACAGGGAAAATCGTTTGAAGTTCATTTTAATGCTGTTTTACTATTCCAAAGATACAGGAATTGTTATATTATATTGAGGTGTTTACAATGTACTTACTGCTAAATATTTCTGTACATTTGTAATATTTGTGTACATTTATAGGGATGCACATAACAATTCGGTTACATCGCTATGAACAGCGTCTGCTGAAAGTTAATTTTTATTTCTAATGCGTGTTTTTAAATTTTACTATTTTTTTCTTTCTTCTATTTCTGCAAGAAAGAAAAACTGGCTTCATGAAAATTATTGTATTCCATTTTTTAACGGATTAACACGTTTTACGGTGTAGAGAACACAAAGCACTTTTTTTTACAAAATGTCTGTCTTTGAGTCTGTCTGACACACTTACTCTTCAGTTATCCTAATTTTTAAATTTTTTTTTTACTTCAAAAGGCTGGATAAACTCCAGAGCTGAGCTCTGTGAGCAAGGTTCTAAACTGGAATTTCTACCGTTTATTTTTTATTCTACCGTTTACCTTTCATTATTATTCTCATTATTTTTTATAGTCATGCAATAATTTAGGATAATGTATGCACCTACTTGCAACAGTAATCTTAAAATAATATCTGTAGATATCTGTAAATTTACAAACGAGTCTTCTAAAATTACAGTTATCTTACTAAAATTTTATCTGTAACCTGGGTCATCATATACAATAAAAATTATTGGAATCCCAGTTCCCCAAAAAATTCTTAGTAATCTGACAGATTTTTTGATTTTCAGTGAAAATCTGTATTTGTTACATGATTTTTTGCTGTTGCCGTTTCATAAAAAGCTCTAGTAATCCCAGTTTCCTAGAAAACTTTTAGTAACGTTATGGAATTTTTTTACAGTGTTTTGCAATGTTAATGTGCATTTTTTTTTATTTATCATTAGAGATCATTAAGTTATTTTTAACAAGCCCTTTATTTAATTTTGTGAAAACGATCGTTCTATCATTTTTTAACATAAATTATCGTATGTATCATACGGCCCCTTAATGCGGATTCATAACGTACTAAACACAAAGTTACAATTCTACAACTATAAAATGTTAAAGATCCTACTTTGAAACTGTTACAGGCTTACATTATAACATTTTTAGCGTTAAATATTTCCAAAAATAAAACATAAAATTTAAAATATACTAAAAACATTAAAACCTGATAAGGAGTCAACGGTACAACCACCAAGTTCGAAAATCAATATTGAACTTTCAGATTTTCGAAGCGTAGTTTAATTTTAAACGATGTACTCAACTATCAAAGAAAATGTCCCGTAAATTTAATTTTAAATAGTGTAATATGACAAGAGTTGTTAATGGATGAGCGCATATCGCCGATGTTTAAATCATTGTGTGCGCGGCAGCGCGCTACAATAATATGATTGAGCGATGGTGCACACGGATTTTTCAATTTTTCTTTTTGCAATAACTAACTAAATACTTATCCAATTTTGATGATTTTTTTTTAAATGTTCGTCTGACCAAGACGCACAACATAGCACAAAAATTATTTTTTTTTTATGGCATACTGTAGGTGTACTGTAGAGTATTCTGAAAATATGACAAAAATTTTGTGTCCCAGCACTTTTCTCGAAAACTACTAAAGATAAAAACTTAATTTTTTTTTAAACAAAAGACAAACTTTTTATCCCGAGGTAGTCATCGAGAAAACGTTATTTCGCTGGGCGGTTTTTCTGAAATTGCGTATTTTCCAAACTTGGTCATAAATGGGTATATCTAACGTTCTATTGCAGATAGAATGTTGCGGTAAAGTTTATTTTAAAGATTTTGCGATGCTAATTAATCCTGCAAAAATTCATAGCTTTAC
Source organism: Maratus speculifer (assembly GCA_964019185.1). Classification (NCBI taxonomy): domain Eukaryota; kingdom Metazoa; phylum Arthropoda; class Arachnida; order Araneae; family Salticidae; genus Maratus; species Maratus speculifer. The sequence continues at coordinate 174,788 of CAXHSM010001442.1, read as the reverse complement.
GTTAAACAGTTTTTTTACAAGATGAAATAAAAGAATGGCAGTCATCAATCTAAGGTACTTGTGATCATCGGAGAGAAAAACCAGTTACACCATTCGATTAAGCATAAAAAAAATACAGAATGCTTTTTTTTCTCTTATTTTTAACTTAATTTTTTAACGAATTATGATTTTTTTTTTAAATTTTTGACATGCTGATTTTTGTCATTTTTTAATGAATCATTTACTGAATAATTATGCACGGTGTCTAGCCCTGGTGGCTGTCAAATTTGATTTTTAATTTTAAATTAGGCAATTTTTTGCACCATGCCAAATTTATATTTTATCCATTTTTTTCATTTATTTATATTTTGTTTTTAGCACAATGGCATCAATGGCAAAAATGCCTGGCATACCTGTCAAATATTGGGGCCCTGTACTTTAAAAAAGTGTATTTATTATAAGTATATACCGTATTTATTCTAATAGAATGCGCCCTCTAATAGAGCGCGTCTTCTAATAAAGTGCGCACCTTGGTGCTGATTGAAAAAATAAATATACGGAAACGATATAGTAGATAAGTAGAAAACGATTACTTAAATGCATTATCGAGGATTCTCATCGATCAAAATAGAGATATTCTATCAAAGCGATGGAGTGGCGATGCAGCAAAAGTTTCAAATTTTGAACAATGTACCACTCCTGTAAACTATAGCGCCAAGGATATGCACACTGTTAAAAATCTGCTGCATTTTGCTGCAACGCACTCCCCTGCTTGTATAGAAAACGGTTACTTGGCCGTGAAATGGCGCTTTTTCATTGGTTGGAATAGAGATATTATATACAAGTGGTGGAGGGCGTTGCAGCAAAATGCAGCAGATTTTTAACAGTGCACTGTTAAAAATTTGACCCATTTGTTGCAGAGTCACTCCACAGCTTTTACAGAATGTCTCTTTATGGCCAATGAGAATGCTCCATAACACAGTAAAGCAATAGTTTCCTATAAAAGCGGTGGAGTACGTTTTTAATAAGTCCGTAATAAATACGGATTAAGAAAAAAAAGAAGCATGGTTTTTGTATCAAACTTTACTCTTGCATAAAAAAAGTTCCTATTTTTGGCAAAAATAATGGATATTTGAATGAAAAATCTATTCTTTGAAAGGATTTATTATTTTATTCACTTTAGTAAAAAACTTTTTTTTTTTTTTTTTGAAAACCACCGTAGAATTTTGGTATAGAAAAACCTGTTTAAAATTTTTTTTAATTTGTAATACCAGAGTATTAGAGTATGTAGCATTTTTTAATGTTAATACAAATAAGATTTTGTTTTCCATATATAAAATACAAAACAAGTTGTGCAGTATCCCTATGGAATATGGAAAAATAGAAGGACTAGTGAAAAATGCTCCAAGGAGCAGTGCAAAAGCAGAATATGATTTTAATTGAGCATTAAAAAGTAATGGACAAGTGCTTCTGTTAATTACTGAGCATGAGGAAGGATAAGGGATCCCTTCTTGGCTACAACTCACTTCAATGCCAACTTTGAAAAAATCATATTTGCGCTTTTTCCGTGAAAACAAATCAGTCGCAGTTACTATAAAAATGTATAGTGTAAAGACGTAACCAGTAAAGATGCAGCTTAATTAGACAAAAATGTAAAGGAAGGCGACATAATGCCAGATACCTAGTTCCTGCAGGTATCACATTCATGCACTGCCACCAAGCATACCCTAAGTGTATAATTGCACAGAAAATTGATTTGTAGTATAGTGCAGAGTGAACAGTGCAGTTAACATCAGAGATGTAGTACAGGCTATACGCCGTACACCTTCTGGACTTTTTAATAGAACACCATATACCCTCTGTTTTTCAAGAAAGCTTATAGTATACACATTCTAGAATATCCCTCTGCTTAGAGCATATATCTTATGTTATTTTTATGACTACACCCCTGGTTAACATCTAAAGCACGGTGGAAAATTCTACTAAAGAACCGCAAATTTGTTTTATATGGAAAAAGCGCAAATATGATTTTTTCAAAGTTGGCATTGAAGTGAGTTGTAACCAAGAAGGGATCCCTTATCCTTCCTCATGCTCAGTAATTAACAGAAGCACTTGTCCATTACTTTTTAATGCTCAATTAAAATCATATTCTGCTTTTGCACTGCTCCTTGGAGCATTTTTCACTAGTTTGGAAATCTGTTTGCGTTAAATTTTATCGAGATATTAAGATGCCGTAAATTAAGAATAAAATTTAGTTAACCGCCTGAATTTTTAAGCATACGTCGACCAGGATTTTCATAAACGAATGACATATTTGCAATATATTTAATGAAGTAAAGTAAATTAATTAAAAATGTAAATTAAGAAGCATTTTTAAAAGCATTTAATAAAGTATAATTATAAGTTTAATAAAACTGCCTTATGCCGTTATCATTTGAATATTTAAAAATATGCATGGATTTTTTTGAGTTATTATGTATTTAATAGATTTTTACATTATTTTCACTAAATATTATGTTTACTGGTTTCATTTCAACATAAAGAATTGTAATATTAAATAAAACTATTCCCTCGTAATAAATGACTGCAGAAAGCAATTAAAAACTTTTTTATATTTAAAAAATCTAGAAGTGCTTGTTTTATTTTTTATTTTCTATTTTTCAGAACATTGCCACCCAAACGATTGCTTTAATAAATAAAAATTACTAAGCATAAACTTTCAATTCAGCTGTGAAAGATTAGGGGAACTGGGGCACATTGATACACCCCCTGTACAGCACACAGGGTCATTACAGGAAGTTTCACAACAGCTGCAAAAGGTGATACTAATGAAATTAACTACATACAAAAAGTTTTGGAATGATTCAATAGCTTGATGAAATGGGAGGGGTGATGAATTGTTTTTGTAGGTCAAAAGTAAATTTGAGTTGTACAATTTAAATGGTATTATACTACTGTTCCCGTATTTTCAATCGAAAAGAATACCCTCCCTGGCAAGTAAAGGTACTCTTTATCAGTTCCTCCTTCTGTATTGTTAGATAAATTATGAAGTGTTGGATTTGCGACTCATTTTATTCAAAATGGCTGTATGAAGCACATTGATACAGTGTTTATCGGGGCACATTGATACAAACTAAATCCTTTTCTAGTTCCTTTTTTCATTATCTTTTACATTTTGTATATATTCCTTAATTCAACAATTTTTCGACAAAAATTTGTACTACTAGTTTTCATTGAAATGAAATAGCTCTAATTTCTTTATATTAGAACATTATACAGTATTTTTGCAAACAGAAGACGTACAAACTTACACAATAACTACACTGTAAAAAAAAATTCTGTGAAGGTACTAAACATTTTCTAGGAAACTGGGATTCCAAAAACTTTTCCTGTAACGGTAACAGCAAAAATTCAAGTTTTAGAATCGGTTACATGGGTTTTTCCTGTTACCGTTACATGAAAAGTTCTTGGAATCCCAGTTTCCTAGAAAATGTTTAGTACCTTTACAGAATTTTTTTTACAGTGTACTGCTAGTAAAATTAACAAAAGAAATAGAATGCAGCCTGGCAAATCTCAAATTTATATCAATTCTCCAGAGAAATAAGTGTTATCGACATGAGAAATTTTATGTAAGAGAAACAAACTGCAGAACAGTACAGGAAAATTATATTATAAACATAATTTTTAATATAATTATCCTTTATATTCTGTTTGTAAACCGATTTATAAACAGAAAACCTGGTAATTCTTTCACCTTTCCTAAGAAAGAAGATAATTCTGGGATTAAAGTGCCAGATATGAAAAAGTTACCACAGTCAACAAACAGACAAGGAACAGTCAGAACATCAGGTCATTATACATTTTATTTTGATTGCTTTAATATCGCTTACAAATAAATTGTGTGCGATGTTAATGTCTATAACTATATATATAAATGGTTTGCTAACTATTTTTCTATGAAAAATATGTATTGGTGTTATTTTGTCTCCATTTTTCCCAGACGTGTCAAAGTGTATCAATGTGCCCCGGGGATGGGGCACATTGATACAAATTACTTTTTTTTTGATTTTTTAAAAATTACATGCAAAAATAATATATAAAACAACGATTGTACATTTTCATAATACACTACACAGGTTTTGCTGACACCACATAGAAAAATAACTTGAAATTTCTGCTTTCTAGACACCAAAAATTTTTTTTGAAAAAAGCTGTATCAATGTACCCAGTTCCCCCTATATCTTACCACTATAATTCCAAATCCAAAGAATTGGCGAAAGATAATTACTTATCGGTTGATTTCAATTTAAAGTGTTGTAATATTAAACTAAACTATTCACACGTTATAAATAACTGAAGAAAAACAAACTGTTAAACAATCTTAAAATTTTTGTTTTTTATTGCCTGCCGAACGGCTCCTTTATTAAATAAAATTTGCTCACTCAGAGCTTTAATTGATTTATAATCTTTCCACTACAATTCCTTTCAAAAACATAGTTTTTAAATGAAAAAAAAAGTACTTGAAAAAAGAATCCACTAAAAATACTTTCAGTGATTTTTAAGAGACACTAAGTGAACACCGTTACTTTTTAAATATTTTAGATACCATTTATTTAAATTTTAATTTCATTTAGAAAAATTTTTAAAAAATCTTGCTATAAGCAGATATTTAAACAAAAGAAAATTTCAATATTAATGAGATTTATGAACAAAAGTTTTGAAAACAAGTATTTTTTGTTGTTTTCTTGGCGAAATTTTTTTTTTAAGTATACAGAGCAGAATACTTCAAATAATCAACAATTATATAAAGTATATTTTATTGTAAATTTAGCACGACAAAAAAAAAAAAAAAAAAAAAAAAAAAAAAAAAAAAAAAAACTAAAAAAAAAAAAAAACTTGATTTTTTTATATTTGGATGAAAAGCATAAAAAATACCAAGAATTTCCGAAACAAGAAATAAAAACAAAATTTCACAGTATTAAAATTTGAGAAATTATAGAACAGGGGAAAGGTAAGAAAGAGTATGGAATCTAAAGTAGGAAACATATACAGTACACAGAAAAAAAAGTTAATTTAATCTATTAAATCCGATTATTTGTATGTATTTCACAACCTCACTCAATGCGTAACAAGGATAGAGATTAAAGTATTCAGACCTTGGGGTTTATTTACATATTTTTTTTTATTTCAGTTATGAATTTATATTAACAAACTCATAACTAAGAAAGAGTGAAAAGCGAAAAAAATTAAAATTAATCTTTAGTACATAAAATTTGATGCTGCATGGGAAATCAGTAAGTATATTTTCGGAAAAATTGTTAGGGCTCTTTTCCTTTATTTTACAGTTTGCATTGCAAAAACATTCTGAAACATAAAATAAATATATATTTAATAATTTTTTGCTACTAATGGACTTTACAAAAGGTATCGTAACACAGTGTAAAACTATTTACGTTTTCATTTTTGTACATTTCGCACAGTTTTGTTTTAATCCATTTTTCTTTATCACGTAGCTCGCTAAAAGAAACTCTGTATGAAATTAATTGCTATTTTGTTTAGTTCTGCTATCTGTTAGACTCCATTCTCATCAATTTCTTTATTCTGAAAATTATTTTTCCAAATTTCAAAATATATTGTACAGATGTGTATCGTATAGGATATACCATGTCTCAAGAAGCTGACACCAGATATCCGACCGCGTAGATCCAAGAATGTGATATAATCCATTTAGAACTTTAAAACTTCGATTATAGACCAGGAAGCGTCAGCACACACTATCATATCATGAAGTTAACGGCTGAAATTTTAGAGTTAGTTACAACTCGATTTGCATATTAAAATGCAATCGGTTTTCCAAGTCATATCTTTTAAGAAAACATCTAAAAAACTGATTTTATCTGTCGACTCGTTGGATTAACATCCGCGTTTGTGATTGGCCAGCTCCGGGCTGTGACGTCACATATGGGGGGGGGGTTAAGAAATTGTGTTTGGCTTGTTAGTCTTCAGGCGGCTTTGGCAGATACCAATTCGACACCGATATGTGGACCAATTGTTTATTCGAACCAGAATAATCTCGGAGAAATAAGATATAAACATGAACCAACGAACCAAATAAATATATTTTTTAACGTGCTGCAATAATATGAGTTGAACAAATAACATAAATGATTTTGAATATTTTTCTGGTTTCGAATATATTTTATAAACCTTGCGCAAAATTTTTCGGCGTGCTGGTGTTAATATCATTTAAATTTTGATCATTAAAGTCATTAAAATCTTCCTTTGCGTTTCAATGGAGAAATCTCTATCGCATTTCCGATTCATTTGAAAAAAATTCGACGCAGATAGAATGATAAATTTAATTCTGTCCACATGCAGTGACACATGCACAAAACTTTTTTTAGCTATATTATTTCAGTGATATCTGTTTTCTCTTAAAATGGAAAATATATATTTTTGAAAATTATTTACTTATTAAATTTAACATTTAACAACAATTTAATAAAATCTAAAAAAATATTTTAATCTACCATCCATGCGACGGCAGAGAAAAAGCTTAAAACCTGGGATATTTTTTATGAAAACTATATGTTATATATATATTTTTTAAATTAAAAATCGATACCTTAGGATCAACCGTAAAAGAAAATTTAAGTTATGTTTAGTTTATTCACATATGATTTTTATAAAGCCAGGGATGCGTTTAGTTTAGACTTTTAAAGAATTAAAATATAAATGCAAAACATACTTTTATCTACCACTCAATATAAAATATGATGAAACAAATCTCTATAATACAAGTATCTCATTTTAGACTGAGAGATTTCGTATAATACGTAATTTACCAGATAAAAAACAATGAACGTTAAAAATCTTTACACGGAAGATACTTTAGATATGACTTTTTGACAATTTTATAATGAGATAGAACAGGAATGAAGATCCTTCACTGTTCTCTTAAAACCCCCTGACTGCCCAGCCAAAGGGTAATATTGTAATGTTGTTTTCTCTGTAATTTTTTAAAAATATAAAAAAAAAGATGTTTTTTCCAACCTGATGCAAAATACGTTATTAGTATCGGTGTATAATCTTTGATAGCATTAATCCTAACTTAATTTTTCAGAACTGGGTTTTATTTGTGGAATTATACTAATTTAAATATCGCTTATGTTGCAGTAAAACCTGCAGCTTAGTGTGTGAAAAAATCAGCCGGCGGCAGTCAGGAGGTTAAAGAAACGGATTTCTTCTGATATGTAGTAATTTAAATGAGTGCATAAAAGCTTGATAATGTACAAAAGTTTTTCAGAAGTGTTTTTTTTTTTTTAGAAAACCTTCAATTATGAAGATAATCGATAATATTTCTATGTCATAGAATATAGAAAATTATAGAAATGATTTAAACTGGAAAAACGTATTTCACGTTTCACTGAAAAGCATTTGATCTCATTTCCAATTCATTTGAAAACAAAGTAAATATTCCTGCGTTGCTGATGGGGACATTAATTTTATTTCATTTATCTACAACCATTGATCGCTGTAAGCTATTTTTAGATATTTTATTTAAACGAAAGTATCATTACCTTGTGAATCCAGAAAGGTGTATCTTTAAAGATTATCCGCAGAAAAATTTCAATATGTTTCATTGATTAAATAATATCTGAAAAATATCTTGATGTAGCAAGTCGAACGTAAAAAGAAGAGTAATGCATACAACGTGATAGGTATCTAAAAAATTGTACCATATTAAAAGAAAAACTGAAAAGAAATTTTCGTGGTGCCTCAATGTTATAATCTTATTTTAACACTAAAAGCGCGGAGCGGGTCAGTTTGACCCAAATCGATATTTAATTTCTCGCCGCGCGAAAAGTATTCATTGAAAAAATGATTCCTTTTCTGACTTTTAATATTTTAAGGTAAACAACAACTTTTCGTATTTAATTGCGAATGTCATAAATAATTTTTAAGTTATAACCACTTATACCTAGAACCGCGAAGCAGGTCAATTTGACCCGTAATAAGTTTTTACGCATAAATGACAAAATAGAGATGCATTTTTTTCAGAAGAAATGAGAAAGTATATCTATCGCACTCCTAATTCCTTTAATAGGCAGAATCGGAAGGGGAATGGTGAAAATTTTCAATCAAGATTTTATATTCTTGATGTGAAAAATGGATGATTGCAGTAGAAGAAATTACAACAAATATTTAGAAGTAATATTAAAGTTACTTTTATTGTACATTTATTAAAAATTAAATAAGATTTCTGATGTCTTAATATTACTGTCAAAGAAGCTTTGAAATGTTAGCGACTGTTATCTGAAAATGATTAAGAATGCAAATTATTGAGAATGAATATCTGCCCGTAAATGAAGAAAATTAAATTCTAATGATGAAAATGAAAGTGGCGATGGTTCCGCTTATACTCTTTACACTGTTGTACTTTTTCATCGGAGTATAATCGAATCAGTATTGAACGGAAGTTTGTGATATATAAAAAAAAATTGGATATAAAAATGAATTAAGAATTTGAACAAAATGTGACAAAATTTGAACTTTATACACATGAAAATTTAAAGAAAATAAATAATAATTTGCACATTCACACCGGTAAATAACATGGATGACAAAAAAACATTCAAGACTAACAATATAAAAGAGCCTAAAATAAGCGTAGATAAGCACTTATTTCTTTCAAAATCTGTGAGTAGGTTTACTTATTATTTGTCGATTAAAACCAGATAAATTGCAAAAAACATAGAAACTGTAAATCGCCAAGACTAAGTCTCCGTAAAAATGTCAAAATCGAAATTGCAAGCGGCAATTCTTCTATCACATTCAGGCATCAGCATACCTATTTAACAAGGAGATAAGAGTAAAATTGTTTTGTTGCTTTGCAGTTTTCATCTAACTGTTGAAATTTTAGGTAATTCTAAAAAATAGTATAGACACTTTTTTACAACAATGCAATTAAACTAAATATAGCCGTGTGATTACCCCGATGACAGGAAGTCTGTTTATGGCAAGACTGCTTCTTATAGGAGGCCAAGGAATGCAATTTATAATATTTTGTATGTTGCTGTTGTCAATGCTTGGATTTAGTGCAAATCTGTAACCTGAAAATCTATTAGTATACGTCAATTTATTCAACACTTAGTTGAAGATAACAGTAGTACAAAAACAGTTTGTTATTTCTTGCGCCTTCCCCCTCCCCCCCCCAAAAAATGCCATTTGGGCAAGGAGAAACACTAAATCTATGAAAAACACAAACTAAGCATAAAAGAGTTTGCTATAACAATAAAAAAATGAAAATTAAATGAAAGAAAATTGTTCAAAATGTAATGTACCCACACGTTGAAGTAAATGTGCAAAATCTTTAACCATGTTTTTCAAGCAACTCGTACAATAAATTGGATTAGATAAATCAGTAAGTATCAATATCTTTTATATTTTTAAAAATTATTCTTAGATTTTATATCTAAATTCATTTGAATGGGATGGTCTATTTTTAATGTTTATTAAGTCCAAGTTTATTTATGTTTAAAATTGTATGTTCAATATTTGTTCAAAGTTTTTTCATCATACTGAATGAAATGTAATTTTGAATAATAGCATTTTCTGAAATTTAGGAAATTTTTCCTGACTTTATGTATAAAATATAATGTAAATATTAAGAAATGTTGATTATTGTAAGAGAATATAATCTTTTAACTAACCAAATTAAGTATTTGGGATATTTATATATTTTTTTCCATCCCGGGTCAAATTGACCCACTCCGCGGTTCTAGTGTTAAAATGAAAAAATAGATTCAGGAACAAATGATTAATATGTACATGTAGAAAACAATCCCACCTTGCACTGAATCTAAACCATGATGGGCAGGGATTAACATTTAATAGTATTATATTCCATTTTGAGATTATAAGAAAATGTATAGATTGAACACCTTTTGTATGCAATTTAAACATCTTTTGTGCAATTTAATGCATCTGTAGACATTGCTGTGCCATTTGTGTGCTTTTTAATGATAAATTAGATTTTTACTTTCTTCTATCTCCAATAGAAGAAAGTATTTAATCGAAATTCTTTTTGACGAATTTACAAGTTTTACTGGTCAGAGATTCCAAAAACATGTTTTACAAACAGTGTTGCCAAATGGGCTACTTTTTTAAAAGTCAGATTCTTGTTTGACACCACTACTTTGAAATGGTAAAATGCGCCTTATTTAAGGACACATTATTAAGGTGACGTAAAGTGATTTTTACAGTTTAAAAAAAAGTGGTGCCAGTCAAGAAATCTGAATTTAAAAAAAGTAGCCCACTGGCAACACTGTTTATAAAGTGTATGTCTATCCGTATGTCCAATTGTCGTCATTGTACTATCGAAAAGTGTATGAAAATATGCAAAAGATTGAACCGAATTTTTGGTGACAGTGTTTGGCTAGGACTGGTAGGTCCTCACAAAATTTGAAAAAAAATCCGCCAGAAAGGGGCGCTGCAATCGCGATTTTTGTAACATTTTCAATATTCTACCACCGAAAACAGTGTGAAATTATACATAAAATTGAAGCAAATTGCTTGTGTAAGTTTTTGGCCATGATCACCAGGCTCTCCCTGAATTGAAAAAAATATATATACGCCAGAAGGAGAGGCTATAATCGCGGTGTCTGTATCATTTTCATTAGTGTACTATCAAAAAGTGTATTAAACTATGCATAAAACTAAATTAAATATTTTGTGTACGATTTTTCATGGTATGGAAAGCAGATAACCCTTGAATTAGAAAAACGTCTGCCAGAAGGGCGGCGCTGTAAAAGCAATTTCCTTGTTATTTTTATCATTGTACCATCAAATCGTATATAAAACTATGCACAGTTTTGAACCAAAATTTGTGTGTATGTTTTTCGCTATAGCCAGCAGATGTTCCTTGAATTTGGAAACATCCCGTGAGTGAAGAGAACTATGATGGAGCTTTTTGTACCATTTTCTCGATTATGCGTCGTTCTAATATCCATCAGCTTATACAGTGAAAGGAAGCTACATCCTACTATGCCGGCTATATGGAAAAAGCTGATCACAACAGAATAAGAAAAAACTAGTGATTAAAAAAATATATATATATATCATGAACTCGTTTTTACATGGATTAATTTACTGAAGCAGAAATTTAAGATAAAAATTAAAGTTGACATTGTATTGCATTAATAATATTATTAGTAATATTATTAATAGTATTAGCGTGTGTGACTACTTTGTGAAATATTAATATATATGAGGTAAAAAAATGTTTTGAGATTGACACATCAAACTAGTTTTTTTTTTCTTTAATAACGCTTAAGAATTAAGTGTACACAGAAAACTGCCGAAAGCAAACGAACAGAAAAAGTATATTTATCATTTTATTGAAAAAGGCAAAATGAAAGTTTTCCAATTCATTTGAAGGCAAAATTGTTACTCTCACCTTGATGGTAACGTTCAATGCATTCCTTGATTGCTGAAAACTACTTTTAAATATTTGTTTTTAGTGAGAGTCAGTATCATAGCAAAGGTGAAAATATGCATCATTCGAGTAAATCTAATGCTCCCAAACAGTTTTCCATCAATTGAATAAAATTTTTAAAAAATGTCTCGATGAAACAATAAAATAATCTTAAAACCTGTAAAATTTTAAGATTTTTATATATTAGGAAAAATAAATTTGGTGAAAGGATATGAAACATTCACCAGATCGAAAGTGAAAAAGAAAATTTCAAATGGAGTGATTTGTTTGATGATATATCTGAAAATTTAGAACATGTCTACACGTGTTAAAATCAAGGCAGAAAAACGTTGTATCTGTTATTTATTGTATAATAGTCTAAGAAATAAATAATGAAAGTTTATATAAAATTAGCACCTTATTTTCGACTATCAGGAAGTTTAAACAGTAAATCAACTTTTTTAATTGCTTTGAGTGAAATAAACTAGTTTTTTGCAAATTAATGAAAATTACAGAGCCACGTGATTATTTATTAATAATTATTTATTTATTTTTATAATTATTTATGTTATATATTTGGTTGAATTCTATATATATTGGGTTGGGGAAAAAGTAAGTTCCCTTTTTTTCGTGTTTTTCAAAGTGAATTTATTTATATAAATAAAAAAAAACTAATCAAAATTTATATGCTATTTTGTTCGATGACCTTTTGCCATTTTTCTGGTAAAACAATAATTCCGTCACTGTAGAATTTCTGAGAGTTCTGGGTAAAAAACTGAACATGGTGATTTTCACAAGCCTTTTTTGAAGTCAGCTTAACACCTTCAAGAGAGTACCGCATAGGGCGGAACAAATGGTAATCCGTCGGATCCAGGTCCGGACTATACGGTGGGTTCATCAAAACTTCCCAACAAAGCTCTTCCAGTTTTTGCCGAGTGACTAAAGATGCGTGTGGTTTAGCGTTGTCGTGATGGAAGACAGCGAATTTCCTTTCGATCAATTTTGAGCGGGCTTTTTAATTGCCTGCTTCAATCACATTAGTTGTTCACAGAAGATAGTCGAATTGATGGTTTGGCCAAGTTTGAGCAGCTCATGATGGAAAATTCCTTTCCAATCCCACCAATTACTCAGAATCACTTTCGTAGGCATCAATCCGGGTTTTGCCACCATTTGTGAAGCTTCGATCACGATCTTTTTAGCACATTGTTGTTATACGTGATTTCCTTTTCATCACCCGTAATGATTTGTTTCAAAAGTGGCTCGATTTCATACCGTTTCAGTAGCAATTCACAAATGAAAACTCTCTCCATTAAATTTTTCACTGTAAGTTTATGGGGAATCCAAGTATCGAGTTTCTTTTGGTATCCAATTTTATGTAAATGGTTCAAAAGTGGTTTATGGTTGATGTTTAGTTCCGTAGCAATGTTGTGGGAAGAAATATGTCAGTCTACCTGGATTGTTTTTAAAATTTCATCGAATTGTTCAAGGATTGGCCGGCCAGGGAAAGGTTCATCTTTAACATCGAAATTTTCAAAAGGAAAACGAGCAAACCGATTCTACTTTGGCGTTTACTTAAGCACTGATTACCATAAATGCCACACAAGTTTCGATGAGCCTGCGCCAATTTTTCCCTTTTTGGAAGTAAAAAACTAAAATGTGACGAAAATGATCTTCTGAAATCTCTATTTTAAAAACGCAATAACTTTTGACTGGTTAAACAGATGACGCTATCTTTATATCTAGAATTTTCTAGAGACTGTTACCTTTCAAACGCTGTATAGTATGACTTAATTGAGTAAGTATTACTCGAGATATGCGACTTTAAAGCTATCTATTGGGAAAAAACGAATTTACTTTTTCCCCAACCCAATATATTGCCGCTTGTAGTGTTATGTTAAAGTGGGAGCACAAAAAAATCGATATTTAAAGAGCTGTCGTAAAAAAACTTTTTTTTAAATGAAAACAATTAATAAATTTTATAAAGCAAGTGAATACATAAAAACTTAGGTAAGTTAATTAAACTTGAAAAGAACACATTTCACGCTTTATTTAAAAAATAAAAACCTTAGGGAGTTTCCGATTTATTTAAAGGTAAAGCTGATACACCCACGCTGATGGGAACATCAATTTCAATTTAACTATCAACGTCTATTGATTAGTATCAAGTATTTTCAGCTACTTTCTATGGAGAAAAGTATCGGTATCGCCTCAAAATAGAAAATGTGTATATTTAGAGAATATTTACAAAATAATTTCTTTACTAACATCGATTTCGTAACTTAAAATAATACTTTGAACTTATTCGTATCAATGAAAGTTCAATGTATTTTGGACTGGTGTGGTGGAATTAATTTATGTGTATAATAGAGGCCTTTGATTCAAATCGTCATGCATATATATATATAGATAGATATGTATGTAAGAAGAGGAGTACGAGAGATGTCGGTAATCATAGGAAGAACATTTGAAGAAAGGACGGAAGGAACGGATTATTTCACTATACCGCTGGACAATTTAAATTGTTTTTAGATTTTCCGCTAAAGAATCATTGAAGTACAATCCATGTCATGGCTGGCATATAAATGTAGACAAATGAGACTTGTTGTTTAGTGGTTTCTTCAAATAATTAAAAATACAGTGAAACCTCCGAAAAAGGGACACCTATGGGACCAAAAATTTTGTCCCATAAATAGAGGTGTCCCTCATTCGGCGTTTTTATTACAGTGAAACTTCCAAATAAGAGGCATTTATGGGACCGGAACTTTTGTCCCTTAAATAGAGGTGTCCCTTATTCGGAGTGTCCTTTATTTGGAGGTTTCACCTCCAAACGAGATACGAGAATAAGGAATATCACATTTTATTACTGTTCACATTCACTGCTATTCCACACTTCCTTCAATTTCCATCATTCGATAATAAATACATAATTGTTCTTAACCCGGGAGAACGCGCGCAGGGCCTAAAAGACCCGGAGTGCGTATGGTTTTTGCAACTGAAACCACTAATTTATTTTAAAGTAATCTGCAACTTATTTTATCGCGAAATTTGTAAGAATTGTCTCCGTCCATATAAAGTGACTATTATATTTCGATTTTATTGGTGGCAAAGATAAAGCATTCATATCCTGGGTAAGCGCGCGTTCTCCCGGGTTAATTCAAACATTTCCATTAAAAAAATGCACTGCAACAGATAATCCATCCTTTCTGAGTCAGTATCACCATAAATAATAAAGGAAAAAGGAGTCTGCGCAAAGCCGTCTTTGGAAAAACATCGCAACTCCAAAAAAGTTCTAAAATAATCCGATATACACCGGGAGTTCTTTAACAGTCAGTAGGTCAGTGTATTCTGCTCCTTTTACCGCCAAAGTAACAGCTCCGTATTTTCCTCAGAGTGTTTTGCCCGGCCTTACGGCTGACGCAAGCATGTAAAGTCCAATCAAGGTAACCAGAAGGTATGTGTAGAAAATGTCTAACACTTTCATTGGCCTGTAGGAGAGCTTGAGACGCATACATTTTACCCACTACCAGTAGTATATAAAATTACACTGAAGTGAACAGTCCAAGCGCAGACTTTTTTTTATTGCTCAGACGATATTTTAATAAAAATAATAAAACAAAATTAAAGCTTTTGACTATTGTTTTTTATTCTAAAAAGGGTAAATGTCCCTCCAAGCTTCTTGGTAAAGGTCATTTCATGTGTTGTACTTACATTTTTAGCGCATACGCTATGAATTATTATTGCCTTAGTGTTTAAAACTCTCAAATTGAATATCATAAAAAAACTGAACCAAAAACATAAAATTCAGCCGTAAAGATAGTAATTCTTTGATTAGTTGAAAAATTTAAAGCAAACATATGCTTCGATTGATGGTGTAAATATTAAAAATAAATAAAATTTAAGTTGATTTTCCTGCTTTTAAATTTTTATGAGTTTTTCCATCGTTGCAGAAGTTTATGAAAGATATGTTCATTAAATGTTGTGTTAAGAAAACTATACGGTAGAATTAGTTTATTATTATTACTTTATTTCAGCGATTTGCCAGACATTTCTAATAATATGAGTATCGATATTGAAATAAATGTATAGTACTGTATAGTTGAAACGTTGGGAAACTAATCTTTATTTCAGCGATTTCATGGATGTTTCTAATTTCAGTACCAATTAATACTAGTCGTTGGGGGCCACCGTAATACTTACCCATCATGGATATGTATATGAAAATAAAACATGTGAAAACTATTTATACAATGCATTGCAATTCATAAGCAAAATTTAAATATTGTTAATATACATAGTAATGCTCTATTAAAGAACTGCTGATTACCGATATCGACAAATTATATAAAACGCCAAACTACACAAGTAGTAACGAACTGCGTAAAAGAAACATCCTTATAACTCCAAAAATAATAACTCTATTATCTAACAATTAACTGCATCGGATTAAGCGTCTCATTTCCAATTAAAATATACCTCTGAATTGAAATTTGAATGAAATACAGGGTCATGAAAAATCGAAGAATGTGGAAAACAGGATTACAAATATCTCGGCAACTAATAATCCGATCGACTTCGTTCTATATGCAAAATGTGTGTTATTTTATTGCCTTTTACGTCCATTACTTAAAACAAAAAAATTCGAAAATTTTTATATACCTTTCATCAGAACGAATTTTTCGAGAGTCCGAAAAAAATAGTTCCGGATAATCGAGGTTGCTGATATTAAATAGGGTTCGTCCCATTCGTACATACTAACTGCATACAAAATTTCAAGTCTCTATCTCAATTCGTTCGGGAGATAGAGCGTTTACAGACAGACAGACAGACAGACGGACGGCAAAAATTTTTTCTAAAAATATGTTTTTCGGAATCTCCACTATCTAAAACGTGTAAATCCGTCAAAAAAAATTTTCGATTTTCAAAACGATTGCAAGACTTACCCTATACTATGTATGATGGGTAAGTAATAAATGAATGCTTTAATATTATAAGCAAAAAACTTAGGACTGCTTTTATAAAAAAAATTAATTTCTTTACGTGTATACGTGCTATCCACATAAAAATGAACACAGTTTATTGCAATAAGCCAGTTAATCATAATCTACAGTTTGAACGCTTTTGCTACATTTGTTTTGACCGGGTTATCTAAAAGATATTCGTCCATTTTCAATTTGTTGACATTCCCCTATGGAGTTTCGAGGGAAAAAATCACGACATGTATGACCTGTACTCTTTTGTTTATCAGTTTGAGTTTCACGATAATTTTTCAGGTACGTTTCTAGATATTTAAGATAATGTCTAAAATCTCAAGTCGCCGGTCATCTTCGGCCATATAGTGTATATTGTATAGTCTGTCTCAAAAGTTTAAGCACTCTGCAAATTTGGTTTAAAATAATTGAAGAAGAAAATATTTTATGCTAATTTACAATAAATACTCAACATTTAATCAAAATAAAATAAAATAAGCCATTTTGGGTAGTTAAAATAAAAAATATATTTATTTTTATTTCTTTTTTCTTTTTTTCTTGAAGAAACGCTGTCTCAAAAGTTTAAGCACTTTATGCAAATTTTTTTAGAAATACGGGATTGGTATTGTGTAATGACGTTGAATGACATCATATTGCACTTTTATACAAGTATAAAAGGTGGAGAAATTATTTCCTAATGTTTTAAACATGACAAAGTGTAAAGAATTCACAAAATGTGAGATTTTGAAAGATTTTAAATTGAAATCTCAAAATAAAACTGTTTCTGAAAGTGCAAAAGCTTTAAATTGATCAAAGCTATGTATATATATCAAGTACTTTCTAGGAATGGTAATTTTAAGAGGAAACCAAGATGTAGACGACCACGTATGACGACTGTTCAGATTGATCGGAAAATACGGAGATTGGTATTTAGACAAAATATGTCCCCATACGGCAAATTAAAAATAATCTCAGAGTACGGATGTCCAAAGACACTGTAAATAGACGTATTAAAGCGTGTGATTACATCATGTAAAAGAAATTGGCTCTCAAACCGTTTCTTAAATTACATCACAAACAGGTAAAAATGAACTGGACTAAAAAACACATAACCTACGGAGACAAATGGCTTACTGTTTTATTCAGCGATGAGAAAAAGTGGAAATTAGATTACCCTGATGGTTGGAACGCGTATTGGCATGAGTTATGCAAGAACCGAAGGACATTTTCAAGCGGGCAGCAAGGCGGTAAATCCGTTATGGTTTGGGGGGCGTTTGGGACATTTGCCAGCCCTCTCTGGCTTTTCTAAAAGGAAGAGAAGTTCAAAAAAGTTTCAAGAGACGCTAAACCATCATTTGCTTTCCATTCGGTGACATTTTGGAGGGTTTTGAATGAACTTTTCTACAAGACAATGCCTTAATCCACGTATCCCATTCTACAAAACTTTGGATTTTTCAGAAAAATAATAAAGTACTTGACTAGCTAACTTTAAGTCCAGACTTAAACCCGATTGAGAATATCTGGAATATTTTAACCCGCCAAGTTTAGGCAATGGAAAGCAGTATGACTCTATTCAAGAACTCCAAGTGGCTAATCAGAAAGCATGGTATTCTTTGCCACCAGAAACCCCACAAAAACTAGTAATTTCGACGAAAGCATGTTTATTTGAACTAATCCGAAAACATGGAAAAAAATTTGTTAGTAAAAGTTCTGTTAAAATTATAAATATGGTTGTTTTGGACATTGTGCATAAACTTTTGAGACAGTTTTTTTATAACTTTTTGTTTAATTGTATTTTTTAAAATTATGTAATTTATTTTTTTTCTATTTTTGATATCGTTTATTTAAATAATATTGCGAAATATGTAAATAAAAAAATTTCATTAATTCTAACTTTTTATAATTCATTAAAAATCGATATTTTATGCTTGCGCTTAAACTTTTGAGACAGACTATATCATTCACAGAGTACGGACAGAGCTTCAACTCGGCTTGAAAAGAACGCCCTCAGTGGATCACTTGAAAACTAAACCATCGCGTTGGCGATTTTTATCCTCGTGATTTCTGTTTAACTGTAACCTTATTCTGGCTTGGCACTACTTGCTGAATGCTGATTTGATTACACAGGACAACAAAAAAAAAATTTTTTAAATGGTCTGACATTTTTTAATGAATTTAAGATATTTCAACCTCCAGGAACCCGAATATGGCATCCGTTTCTGTACATCAGGTAAGGTTTTGCTGTGAAGTTGAATTGAAAAAAACAAATATATACTACAGAAGTGTAATTAACTGAACCGAAAAAAATGTACGTATGTTAACAGAAAACATGTTTAGTTAATTACATAGTTAATTAACAAATAATAGACAGGAAAACATTCGGTTAGTTCACTGTTTCGTCATTGTGCAACACTTATGGTAGGAATTTCCTCTTCGTTGATGTCCGAGCATGGACGGCAGCAGAAATGTCTCTATGGAGATTCCAACAGTAATCCGCCATTATTACTGCATCCCAGCGACCTTGGTATCTGTTCTCCATCTACTTGATCTTCTGATGAAAATGCTCTTCCTGTTCATCACTCATGGAGCCCAGGTTGTTAGGAAAGCGATCCAAATGCGAGAATAGGTAATGCATTTTGATGCTCATGTTACATCCGAGGTTTCTGAATGCTGTTATCATATTGTTCACCAGTTCAACGTAGTTAGTGGCCTTCGTGTTGCCGAGAAATTTTATCACAACTAGAACAAAAGCCTTCCATGCTCCCAGTTCCACTTCACTCATATGTGTTTCGAATTGCGTATCTCTCATTAGCTGACGGATCTGTGGACCATCAAAGATGCCAACTTCTGAATGCTCAATCTGGGAAAAACCTGGCACAAGTACATGAAGCAGTCACCATTTTTGTCGAGAGCTTTGGTGAATTGCTTCATCAACCCCAGCTTAATGTGCAATGGAGGAAATATGATCTTCTCTCTGTTCACAAGAGGAGTGTTGATGATGTTCGCTCTGCAGGGCACCAGGTCCTCCCTAAGAGGCCAGTCCTTGATTGTGCAATGATGAGCCCTGTCCCTACTGTCCCACATACAGATGAAATAGGAGTACTTCATAAACTTGTGATGATTGTTGTCCCAACAAGATGTTCACAATTTCAAATCCACACAAATGTACCACTGATGGTCATCATAATGAATTTCCTCCAGAGCATACTTCACTGATTCATACTTCTCCTTCAATGTAGTTGAGTAAGCTAGTGGTACAGAGGCAAACTGGTTGCCATTGTGTAGCAAAACACATTTTAGTGAGCGCTTACTGATGTCGATAAACAGCCGCCAATGTTCGGGGTCGTATTTTGCCACTCTCAGCGTGTACAGCACCTTTGCGATATCATTACAGTACACCAGGTCAAGCTCTTCACAGAAATATTGTATGAAGTCTTGATGTCTGTTGCGGTAGAAGGTGATGCGAACACTCTCAGTGAGACAGTTTTTTTTCCTTTAATCTGGATGCCAATAGTTCGGCAGATGACTTGGAGAGGTTAAGATCGTGAACGAGATCATTTAGCTCCATTTGTGTGAACGGAACTGGAGTACTACATTCTGGAACCACATAGTCGTCGTCATCAGAAAAGCAACCCTGATGCGGGAGGATGATTCTTCGTCAATGTCCGAAAGTTCTTTAAACACGGGAACAGGAATGGCTTCAGAATGGGCTACAGGACGACGTGCTGACTGCAGATCTGGATATACCAGGCTACTCCGGTTGTTTCTGTTTAAACCAGTCAGACCTACAGCGCAGAAGTGACAATCTGTGACATGGTTGGTAGGCTCCCTCCAGACCATAGGGATTCCAAATTTCAGAGCCTTTTTCTGGCCTTTGGTCCACGCACGAAGATACTCGGTGCATTTCTTGCATACTATATGTGGTGCCCGACCTTTATCTTGGTCACCTAGTGCCATTTGGAAGTAAGCAAGGTAGGTGCGCTTTATAAAATTGGTGATTGGCTTCCTGTTTTGTACAAGGGTGTATTCGCCACAGATATAGCAAAATACATCCGACTTATTCCTACATGATCTTTTTGAAGACGCCATTTACTTCACATAGATCCTGTAATGATAGAAAAGTCTATCATTAGTAATCCAGGGCAACGAAATACGACTTCTCGGAATGCAACACACACAAGTACTGCAATGAAGTATAGGCATTTATACCGGAAATCACTTAGCCTAAAATGGACATTTGCGCAAAAAAATGACCTGATAGAGCGAAACCGTTTTGGGTTTTGGATTCAGGGTATGAAAATGAACATATATCAGCTGGAAAAAGTTAGACCATTTTTTGGCTGTTGACCAGTGTTATCTTTGCACACGTGCTTATGCTATTTGATCTTAGATTTCCGCGCTTATATTGAATCGTAATTATTACTGTTATTGTTCCTGAATTTTCAAGTTTAAATTATTAGGTCGTTATGTTAAGAAGAGACACATGTATTGTTTGCAAGACGAATACGTCAAAGTTATTTCATATTAAAATAATTCTTTCATAAATTTCAAAACAAGAAGCAGCAAGCCGTCGCTGTATTTTTTTTTTCTTTTTTCCCTTATCATTTGTCGCCAAGGAAGCGATGTTTCGCCGAATTAGCAACCTCTCTTATGTTATGATCGTAGTTTCAGAGTGATCCGCTCGTATCGCTACTGTCTATGCGTAATCCCATGTTAAACAAGTTGCCATTACAGTGTATGAAAGTTGATTCTCTGTTCCATACTCTGTGGCATCATTATTCTACAGCATATTTTCGGCGCATTTAAAGGAGATAAATTGCACAAAATGTTGGTCATAACTTAATTATCACCAGTACATAGAAAATAGCAGTTTGAGATTTTTATTGAACCATGATCAGTGTTCTCGCTGTCGCTCGCCAATGCGCCAAATTGCGACAAAATTCTTCATTTGGCGAGTAAACAAGCGATCAGATTAATAATAATCGGTCACAGTTATAAAAACTATATATTTTTGAACACATTGAAAAAAAAGAAATACATTAAAAGACTAAAGTTTTTTGTGTGTGTGTGTTACACGGCGGATTTATTTGGCTAATACTTTTTTGATTTGGTGAATGTTTTTAATTTTTAATTAGCCAAATTACTAACGTTGGTCAAATGTTAGCGAGAATACTGACCATGATAGTAATTTATTAATCAGAGTGTTTTTATCTTAAAATCCATACTCATTTTAAAAATGAAAATAAAAATGTTTGTAAAGTTGTGTCAAGAGATAATGCACTTCCACCTTTAAAAAATAGTCTTTTAGAAATATTTCTAAAACATAAGCTTGAATTTAGAACATTTTAAAGAAATTTGCATAGTAATGTGGCATAAAAACTTTTGATGATAAAGAACGCAAATATTAAGAGATTATAAACTAGAAAGAGAAACCTAAATTTTATTTTAATAACACCATTGGCTAAGGACATGACTTCTATCTCACAATACGAACATTTAAATAATCTTGCCTGTATTTTTTAAGATGTGAGACATTTTACACTGAATTCGTTCACTGAAATGCATTTACTAATGAATAAGCTTGAGAAATATATTTAGGAAACGAATTTAAAAATAAATATAGAAGAAGCTTCTACTCTTTTAAAATCAATATTTCAAAAACATATGGACGTGAATGCGTTAATCGTGATTTGTATTTACCGTAAATTCCGGCATATAATCAGCGGATCAAACAATTCTTTTTCGACCCAGAAATCTTATTGAGTAATTAAAGACAAACATTTCCCGAGATTTTAAAAAGTTGAATTTTATTTCAAAAAAATTTCTATGTCGAAAAAGGATTGTTTGATCTGCGTATTATACGCTGCAAATTACGGTAATAATAGGCAACAACAGGGTGGCGCTTGGTCAGAGAAAACGCAGTCAAAATAAAAGGACCGTACCTGTATTTTCGGTACTACTCTGTTATCCCGTCGACCAATTTCGCCAAATTATACTAATCGCCAAACGAACAGCCAAATTATACATACTGACATAGTTTTTATTTTAAATAACTAAAAAACAAGTATTTAGTCGAATATTAATAAAAATGTTAATAAAAAGTCGAAATAAAAATCACTTAATGACATTTTAAAGGCATGAATTGTATTTAATGTCATTGAATGTGACATTCACGATCATCCATTATTAGCATTTAATCTTATAATATGGCTATAATTTTTTGGTCGACGGGGTAACCTAGTAGTACCGTATTTTCTTATCGAGAGTACTTGAAATAATTTAAAGGGATTAAAGAAGGCAGATTTCTCTTTAACAAAATACTGATATTTCGCACTTATTTTGACTATATTTTTCCCTGTCCACTCGCCACCCTGAATAATTATAGTTAATTTTCCCCTTCATTATTTTTTATATTAAAAAATGATTAATAAAGGAATTATGCACGTAGATTTAGGGCATTTTACATTCATCATGTGAAGAAAGATAAATATCCTGCGTATTTTTAGATAGAAAAAAAAAGACTTTATTTATAGCATATTTAATAAAAGAAATATTATATTTTCAAATCATGTGAAATTTTAATTTTAAAAAATACTGAAAAATCATATATTTTTTAAAACCAGGGTTCGTACGGGTAAAGATATTTTCATAGCCAAATATCAGTACAGGGTTATTACAAATGAATCATCGGGTTTTGATGCGTTACTCCGTGTGAACTAGGAAAAGTATATAATTCAAAGAGAACTCAAACGAGAGGGAATTAACTACAGTTTTCAGCTGCATATGTTTTATGCGCGTGTGGTTGCCATCGGTGCTGCACGAACGTCATATTGAAAATGGCGACTGGATAGCAGAAAGCGCTTTTTGTAATAAAATTTGAAATAAAAAGTGTGAATCGCTTATAAGCGTTCAGAGAGCATTCCGTAAGTCGTAGAAATTCAAACTACTAACATACAATGATGGATTGTCCACTTTGACTGATGTCACTTTGACTGAGTTGCGGAACCGCATCACGAGTGCATTTGCGACTATCCAAGCGACCATGCTGAGTAATGTAAGAAGCGAACTGGATTATCACCTTCTGCCGTATCACCCAAGGATCACATATTGAACATCCGTAGTATGGACGTCAATCTTGTATACTTTCGGTTTATTTTCATGTATAACTCATTGTTGTAACCCAATTATGTTCCGAAATAAACGCTTTAGAAATCCGATGAATCTTTTGTAATAACCCTGTATTTTATTTTAAAAAATAAATATAGTTTAAATGCGCGAAATATTGCCTTTTTGAAGAAGACGTTTTCTATAAGAAAATACTGGTGCCAAAGAATTTCTTTGTCTGGAAATTCAAGGACCCGTACGAACCCTGTAAACTGAATACAAAAAATAATATTTCGTTTCCATTTAATATAATATAATTGGATCTAAAATACTTCTTTAAAAGGTTATTTAGAAAACAAAGGGTAAATTATTATTTGTTTCTTCCCTTCACTATTGTTTAAACAGGACTGTCTGACGCGGCGCCCTTTTGAAGATTGCCTATTACAAGACTTTTTAGAAGTAAAATTAAATTATAAAGAATATTTTCTGCAAAATCATTAATATTTGCATCAGAGGTATTTTCCGAATCTGTGAAAACATATTAAAAAGCAAAAACATATTTTGAAAATGTAATCATGCATATTTTTACGATCTGTAGTTATTGTTTTAAAGTGAAGTAGTGATGTTTAAATGTTGTAATAATTGGAAATAGCTCTTTTTTATAATCAATAAGTAACAGAAAAATAAAAGCTTCCACATATCTCCCGACTTTTTTGAAGGCATATATGCATGATAGCTCACATTTTTTTTTTTTTTTTGGCAATTGGCTGTTTTATACGAGGAATAAAAAGGCTTAATTTATCGTTCTTGATTTTTTAAATCTTAGGATTTTATTTTCAATTTCCTTAGGAAAATTAATGAGAATGAGTAGTGCTGAAGAATGAATAGATCTATGCAGAATAATTTTCATCTATGAAAGCACTTTCAGTTTATCCCTTTCACTCTGAAACCACCATATGGATTGGTCACTATCATGCTTTTGTTTTTTTCTATAAAACTAAACTCACGCCTTGAAAATAAGTCGAAGAATATTTTCACATCCTAAAAGAAACTTATCAATGTCTCTGATTTCTATGTTTATTTATTTATTTGTTATTCTTGTTATTATAGTTTCTGCCATTTTTTCCTAGAAACATTTTTAAGATAGAGCTATAATAGAAAAATGTATAATTCGAAATTTAATATATGTAAGTCCAGAAATGTAGAGGCCTTTTGTCTTCCGCTCGAAGGAGCGGAAGACAAAAGAATGAATCTTAATTCATTTGCATTATAAGACGTGCGTGTGTACAAATACTACTGTGCTATAGTTTTACCGCATGTTTTTAGTTGTATGGTTAATAGCGCCAGTCAGTTAGTGCCAGGAGCTGAGATGCGCCCCTGTATATTAAAAGATTGGACAGGATTGGTTTAAACGATTATTTATTTATTCAAAAGAATGGACTTAAATTGTGAAACAGCTTTAAATTCGGAAAGTTAATCAGCTCAATTTATTATGCCCCGTATTTTCCTATTTATTATGAATCGACAAAATATGCGAAGATGTAAGATGCTTGATTCCAAATAAATATACTACGTACCATTAAATCTGTGTAATAACACTCCAAAACATACCATATTAAGTCAGTTATTCGTTTTAAAAACACATTTAACGAATGTGTTGAAAAACATTATTTTAATTTTCTATATAAATTCATTTCAAATGAAACGCTAGTATTTTCTTTAAAATAAATTTTCTTCGTGTCGACAATTTAGTAAAATTGTCTTTTTAAATCGGAAAGTTTCAGGTTTTTTCTATCGTAAGTGGTTTATCTTCTCACTTATAAAAGATTTTATTGAATGGTTAAAATAAGTACTTTTTAGTATATTCGAAAGCTCTTACATTATTTGAAATTAAATTTACTTTTGAAGGAAGAAATTGACATCTTGAATGTGTCTCACGGAACGATTAATCGATCGAGGTTACAGTAGACTTTCCATAAGTAATTTATTTTGGGGAATGTAGTCGTGCATCAACTTAACAAGTTTTCAAAAATGTACTCAGAAATATTTTTCTGGGAAAATACGATAGAGTATTTATTTTTGAAAACATGAAAAAATAATTATATTCAATAGATAAATCGTAGAATAACAATACTGAAATTTGAAATATGTATCATTAAAGATATGCTGCGAGTATTTTTAATGTAGCTTATCAAAGTCCTATTGAAATACAAAGGCAATCGCATTAAAGTGATGTCTTTCGCAAATTTCTTTTAAATGCGTTGAACGAAACCAAAACAGCCCGAAGAAAAATGACAGGTTATTGTAATAACTAGTTGTTATTCATTCCAGTTCAGCTCATGCTCGAAATTCCACGCTATTTTAAAATCTTATACAACAGCAATCACTTACTTATGAAAATTTCGCAAAATATATGCGGCAGAAGATTCCGGGATTTTGCTTCATTCTTGGTGGAACTTCAAGAGAAACAAAATGAGATTCAGATTTGCACACGAAGTTCAGAAATGCACGACATTACGGTACCAAGAAAAACTCAGTCGCCCGCTACTTATAAAGTACACTTATAAAGAGAAATCGGGCCTTTAGTCATTTCTCATGTAGAATATTAGACGGGGAGAAGTCAGCACAGATTATCACCTCATCGAGTTCATGAATGAAATTCTAAATTTAGTTAAATCTCGATTCGCATATTAAACCTTAGTTGGTCTGTCAAGATTTATCGTGGTAGAAACCACCTGAAAACCCGATTTTAGCGATACCTGTCGGGACCGCTGTCAGTGCGTGAAAATATAGATAAAGGCGGAAATCACAAAAATGGTTAATAATGTGAGAAAAGGTTAGAAATGAAAAAGTAATTTATATCAATTTATTAATTGATTGTGATAAGAAGCTTATAGATGAAAAAAAGTGTATATGCGTAAACTAGTTGAGTGTAGAGGAGATGACTAAGTGCATATTTATAAGAAATATGCTTATTCAGAAACAAAAAGTTTAATAATGGGGGTATGCAAAAGAAAAAAGGTTGGGAAGCACTGATTTAATACGAAATATTAAACTCTTAAACTGTTATTTTATTTATTTATTTTTATTTATTTATTTCGCTTCGCAACATAAATTAAAAATAGAGGCTCATCACCACTTTTTCTATACTTTTCCACTTTTTTATTTGTGTACTTAAACGAAAAAAAATATCTGATAATCCATAAATTTACAGTTAGAAATTAGTGGCATAAAAACATTATTAGCATAGGAGAAAGCACAGTGTAGTTTTTCGAATCGAATTCAAGGAACGCCATTTCACACTAGAACTGTCGTACCGCTGCTGTCGTACTTGACCGCTACCGAATAAAAATATTTCAATTAGAACCAGCAATTTTTTTTCTAAAATCAGTTGAATGTGTACTGCCGTGGAAAAAAAGTTAAATAAATAATCTAAAATGTTGTTAATAAATTTAGTTATTAATATTTTTCGAAGACTTGGGTAAAATTTTAACTTCTCTGAGAGTGAAGGGGTTAAAAATGTAGAATGTCGACAGAATCACCAATCCGTCTCAGGTTAAAAACAGGCAATGTTAAAGTATAAAAATGAATTTACTTTTAAATAAATTTAGGAACAATTCATCTAAATCAGGGGTTCCCAAAATATAGTACTCGTATCAGTATTGGTATGTTACTCGCTGTTTACTGGTCTGTAACGCGATGTTTACTGGTACACGAAAGTCCGATACTGGCACATAAAAAAATGCAGCATGTGAAATAAAAAAACAACAGGTCAATACTCCACTCCTCTACATTAATTTGTCAGTTCACAGGCTCAGTGTTGCCTACTCTCTATTTTATTATTGCTATGGCAGTGTTTTCCTTTCTCTCATTTCAATGTAATTTTAATTACAATTTTAGATAAAAGAAATAAATGCTTCGGTAGAGGCCGAATTGACCTTTCAGCCTCTCTGATTTGTTTTTCATGTTTAACGAAGAGTATTTTTGTTCCCTATTTAAGTGTATGAATATTTATCAACTGAAAATATTACACTTTATATTGATTTTCCGTATAAGATTTGAAACTTTTTTCCGGTAGTACGAGGAAGTATGTACTTCTGTTTAGTGGTACGCCTGTCTAAAAGTTTGGGAACCCCTGATCTAAATCATTATTACATAATGAATCATTCATTAAATATAAAATTAATCAAGTAGAAATTTAGTTGAAAAACTGTAATTCTTACATGCATATATCGGTTCGATTCATAACAAATTAGACGTCATTTCTACTGATATATTTTTTTAAATCTAAATAGGTCATTAATTTGAATTATATTTAAAATTATTTAAAACACTTTTAATCAACAAAGTACGTTAACGTATCATTGGAAATTGTTTAGTTAATCATTTATAAAATTTCATACAAGAGTTGAGGATTTCAAATGATCTTAATGTATTAGAATTTAAGTTTAATGCTTTCATTTTCATTAATCACTCAATTCAATCTGTTGGATTACATACTTAATGGAAATTCATTGCAAATATTTGAGTATAAGGAATTTAATAAGTTTAGTCCCTGAGATTATCTTTCGACATAATTAATGATTTATAAAGCACTTTACGACTGAAGATTAATTCTTCATAAAACAGAAACAGTTTAAAGAAGATAGATAAAGAAAGAATTTTATATACATATATTAAAGTTTTATTTAATAACTAATTGGAAAAGAACTTGCTAATAAAAAAATACTATTTGTCAAAAAAAAAAAAATTTTCGTTTTGTACTTTTTCGTCATTGTCATTTTCGTCCTCTTTCTTTTATTCCACATGGACGAAATAACATAATTAAAACAAGAATAAAATAAATCTTGTTACTATTATGAGTAAAGGTTTTCTATTAATAGGAAATATAAAACTGTAATGTATGTAAAGCTGCTAGCTTTTGTTACCAGTAATTTTGTGCAGTATATTTTATACTTTCTTTATCCCACATTAAATGTGACATTTGAATACTTTTGTCCTGTTTATTGATAGTGTTTTCCGTCTTGAGAATCGTGTATAATATTGATTTACGAATTATAACAACATACGATAATCTTCGCTGTGATTGTGTTCGTTTTATTGGAACATCTCATTGACCTTATCTTTTTTTTTCTGCCTTTGAATTTTTAATTTTTTGTAAACTTACATTGTAAATTTTTTCATCTTTAATTTTTGACATCTTTGCCTGCTTCTGCAAACTAGATATCATGATAAACATTATGATACACATTGAATTTAATAGTTGCAGCATTTATGTCATTAAGGCTTAATTTACAATTTTCCAAATATCGCTTCAAATATTCCAGTACAGCGTTGCGCTCTATATCAGTCTTTTCTTTTTCAGACAATTTTCTAGACTAGTATTTCTTTTTTTTAGGTGCATTCGTAATTATGTAAATACGTAGCACCTATTGTTGTCGCTCAGTCCGTCCGTCTGTCTGTCCGTCTGTCCGCATATAACAACGCAAAAACTACCCAACCGAATCGTTTGAAATTTAAAATACATAATTATAACATAATTTTGTAGAGTCATTTCAAATTTTATGAAAATCGGATGGATAGATCAATTACAGGGACATTCAAAAGAATTCCGTTACATTACGGTCAATAAGGAAAAAAGTTTTAAATGCATTTTAATCGTTTGAAATTTAAAACATATAATTATTGCGTAATTTTGTCGAGTCATTTCAAATGTTATGAAAATCGGATGCATAGATCAATTACAGGGACAATCAAAAGGATTCCGTTACATTACGGTCAATGGGGAAAAAGTTTCAAATGCATTTTAATGATGTTACACTCATTCGAACATAATAGAATTGACATGAATCTATGAAATATATACTAAAATATGCATTTTGTACAATCTGTGATGCAAAGAATTTTTATTATTAAATTACAGGGCCACACAAAAGTATTCCACTATATAATGCTATACGGGGAAACATGGTTTGGTACGTGTTTTAATTATATTCAACTATTTCACATTTTATGAATAAGATATACGTTGCTGAGGTGTAATAAAAATTACTTTCTTCATATTTACAGAAACGTAAAGATTTCGACTACCATACTATATCCGGAGTACGTTCTACTATATTAGCAAGATCTGAATATTTTTAAAACTTCGTTATCGTACGTATATGCACCTCATTTGCTACGTTCAATTTCCAACTTGTTATATCTCAAATTCGGGTTAATATTTTCGGACACCTAGTTTACACCGTTATATTCATTCTAGTATAATTTTACTGGAGTCGTCTACTAAATTGCATCAGAAGTTATTTATGACTCCAAGTACTTGAATTGTAGCAACTAATTTGGGACAAAAGAGTATAGCCGGGTTTCTTAGTAAAATATGCCCTTGAGTCAAC